>CM052653.1:142916662-142944628 GCA_028533165.1 Leontopithecus rosalia
GATTCTGTTGTTATCTGGTGGGTAAACTGTATTTGATTCTGTGGTTATCCGGTGGATAAACTGTGTTTGATTCTGTTGTTATCTGGTGGATAAACTGTATTTGATTTTGTTGTTATCTGGTAGATAAACTGTATTTGATTCTGTGGTTATCCGGTGGATAAACTCTATTTGATTCTGTGGTTATCTGGTGGATAAACTGTGTTTGATTCTGTGGTTATCCGGTGGATAAACTGTATTTGATTCTGTGGTTATCTGGTGGGTAAACTGTGTTTGATTCTGTTGTTATCTGGTGGATAAACTGTATTTGATTTTGTTGTTATCTGGTAGATAAACTGTATTTGATTCTGTTGTTATCCAGTGGATAAACTGTATTTGATTCTGTGGTTATCCGGTGGATAAACTGTGTTTGATTCTGTGGTTATCCAGTGGATAAACTGTATTTGATTCTGTGGTTATCCGGTGGATAAACTGTGTTTGATTCTGTGGTTATCTGGTGGATAAACTGTATTTGATTCTGTGGTTATCTGGTGGATAAACTGTGTTTGATTCTGTGGTTATCTGGTGGATAAACTGTATTTGATTCTGTGGTTATCTGGTGGATAAACTGTGTTTGATTCTGTGGTTATCTGGTGGATAAACTATTTGATTCTGTTGTTATCTGGTGGGTAAACTGTGTTTGATTCTGTTGTTATTTCGTGGATAAACTGTGTTTGATTCTGTGGTTATCTGGTGGGTAAACTGTGTGTGATTCTGTGGTTATCTGGTGGGTAAACTGTGTTTGATTCTGTTGTTATCTGGTAGATAAAGTGTATTTGATTCTGATAAACTTTTAAGATATTTTTCATATTCTATACTGTTACAGTGTGTTACAATGTGACTTAGGTTTTTACAATTTTAATTGTAAATAAATTCCCTTGTAGTACCTTCAGGTTTTCTTTAAACACCTGTATCTTTCAAGTTCACTCTAACAGTTATCTTTAAAGAAAACTTGAAGGCACTGCTGGGAGTCTCCACGGAGGCCACACGGTTTCCCCTGTGAGTATCCTCTGTATCAGCATGCCCCTTTTTCTTACCACTGGTAATTGGATATTGATAGATATTTTAAACTGAGGTCCGTGCTTGATTCATATTGTCTTGTCTTTTGAACCCCATTTTCTTTCTGTTCCAGGATCACTGCATCCAGGATCCCATGTTCCATCGTCTTCATGTCTTTTTAGGCTCCTCCTCATTGCAGCAGTTTCTCAGCCTTTCTTTGTTTTTGATGATTTTGACAGTTTTGAGCAGGGTACTGGTCAGATATTTTGTACCATGTGTCTCCATTGGGATTTGCTGGATGCTTTTGTCCAGGTTAGAATGGGGTAATGTGTTTTGGGGTAGAAAGACATCAGAGTATTTTGTTATCGGATCGTATCCAGGGTGCATAGTGTAAGTATGACTTGTCATTGTTGTGAGCCTTAATCAGTTGGCCTAAAATGGTATTCGTCAGGTCCCTCCACGGTAAAGTTACTCTTTTTTCCCTATTATATACTGTACTCTTTGGAAGGAACTCACTATGCATAGCCCACATTAGGGACTAGGGAGTAATGTTTCACCTCCATGAAGGGAAAGTGTCTACCTAAATTGAAATTCTTCATAGTGGATTTGCCCCCTTCACCCCATTTGTTTATTTAATCATTTATTTATGTCAGTGTGAACCCAGGACTGTTTATCTTATACTTTGGATTGTAATCAAGTATGACCTTATTTTGTCGCTCAAATTGTTCTAGTTTTTACTGGTAAGTTCTTGTTAAACTGGCTGCATTATCCCTCTGGCCTAACAAGCATTGGTGCTATTTTATTTTTTTACTCATTTTCCTTCTTTCTGGCTCTACAGTATGTTCCAGGTTCATCTGGTATATTTCCTTTCCAACACCTAGAGCCAGCCAAGTCTCCAGAACTCCTGGTTCCTTGTATTGGTGAACGATTAGAAAGCAAGGTTTGGGTGCTAGGTGGGTTCATTGCCACCGGGTGTCAGCATTTCTAGGCCCTTTAGACTGACAGAGAAAAGAGTTGTATGTGTATATAATAGCTCATATATACACAAATATCTGTGAATGTTTCTGTACGTGACCATATGTATCTTTATTAAGTTAAACATGAATTCATGCTGATGTCTCCAACTCTCACTCTACAGTGAGAAAACTGATTTCAGCACATGCCATCCATTGACTTAACTGTTCAGCTCCAACGTACGTGTACATTAGTTTCAGAATTGGTAACTCCTAACTGTGAGGAACAATTCCATCAACTAGAGTGCAGTGCTTATATGCAGTTCCGTGCAGAGTCCACTCCGTTTCAGCTTCTTAGGCCAGCACGTTTTTCCCCCAGTCATGCCAGTAAGGTGGTTTTATACTTTTGTGATGCATTTAAATCCTTTTGTTACATTTTGTGTTCCGTCCTGTATCACCAAATCTCCTAAATATTTGTTTTGTTTTCTGCATTCAGGTAGGGTTACTCTTCGTATTATAAAGTTCTCTGAGTTTTGACAAATGCTTAATGTCTCCTATTCATCATTACAATGTGATACAGAATTCTCTGCCCTAAAAGGACTCTGTGATCCATTTATCTATTCCTAACTCCTACCCCTGGCAACCACTGATAAACTTACAGTCTCTGAAGTTTTACCTTTTGTTGAATGTCTTTTTACTGGAATGGTACAGTATATAGCCTTTTCAGCCTGGCTTCTTTCACTTAGCAATATGTATTTAAGAGTCATCTGTATCTTTCATGGCTTACGAGCACATTTCATTTTATACTTGAATAATAATCCATTGTGTGATTGTGCCACGGCATTGCATTCACCTATTATAGGACATGTTGATTGCATCCAGTTTTTGCGATTATGCATTAGGCCGCCATAAACATTCACGTGCAGGTTTTCTGTAGATACATGTTTTTGAATCACTGGGTAAACATCTAGGAATATACTTGTTGTATCGTCTGGTGGCACTAGGTTTAGTTTTGTAAGAAACTGCCAAATTGTCTTCCAAAGTGGCCGTACCGTTTTGCATTCTTACCACCAGTGAATGAGCATTCCTGTGGTTCCACATTCTCCCAGCCACTGGTAATGTGCACTTCTTGGATTTTAGTCTTTCTGATAGGTGTATGGTGGTAGCGTTGTTTTAATTTGCATATACATCATAACATGACGCAAAGCCCCTTTTCATGTGTTTCATTGTTGTCTATGCATCTTCTCTGGTGAGTTGTCTGTCTGTGTCCTTCAGCCATTTTTTAGTCAGGATGTTTGTTTTTGTATTGCTAGGGTTCTTTCCTGTATTTTGGATATAAGTTCTTTATCAGAGACGTATTTTGTAAAATTTTCTCCCGGTCTGTAGTTTTTCTTTTCATTCTTATAACAGTATCTTCCATAGAGCAGTTTTTAATTTTGAAAAAGTCCAACTTACTAATACTTACTAATTTTTTCTTTGCATGGATCATCATGTCTTTGCTGTTGTATCAAAAACCATAATCACCAAACCCAAAGCCACATATATTTAATCCTGTATTTTCTTCTAGTATTAGAGTTTTGTATTTTACAAGTAGGCTTATGATTCATTTTGATTTAATTTCTGTGATAAGCGTAGGATCTGTGTTTAGTTTTTTTAGAGATTTACCTTGCTTCTTGTCTACTGAGCTTCTTGGATCTATAATTTGTGTCTGTCAGTGGTGTTGGGACTGCTTTGCTGTCCCTTTTGGTGATTCAACTATACATGTGTTACACCTTTCAAAATTGTCCCACAATTTTTGGATAATCTGTTTTCTTTCCCTTTTTACAGTTCAGTTTTGGAAGTTTCTGTTGACATATCCAGCTCACTGATTCCTTGTTTGGCTGTGTCCAGGCCTCTCATGAGGCCATCAAATACACACTTTCTTTTTCTTTTGAAACTTTAAAATGCTTAAATTTTATTTAACTCGTATTTTTGATGAAATGTGTTCAAATTGCATAGACTCATTCTTTATTTCTGTTACACTGTTTTTGATTTCTTGTATTTCCTTGCAATTCTTTCTTAGAGTTTCTATCTTTCTGCTATTACCCAACCACTTTTGAATGTTGTTTATTTTTTCTTTAACACCTTTAACATATTTATCACATTACTTTAAATTTCTTGTCTGATAATTTCAACATCTGTGTCATATCTAAGTTGTGTTCTGACGTTTGCTTTGTCTCTTTAGACTGTTTTTTTTTCATTGCCTTGTAATTTTTCCATCATAAACCAGAACTGTTCATGACATTATGAATTTAGATAAGTACCTTTGTAGTGTGGGAAATTCATGTGACTAGTAGTAGTTGGGCTTTATCCGATGCTTGCAATAGCTTTAACTGGCAGAGGCTTCAGGTTCTTCAAGTGTTCTTGTTTCTGTCTTCCTCTTGATGTCTGTCTTCCTTAATTAAGTACTCTTTTTCAAAGAATCTACAGCTCATTGGACTGTAACTCGTGGAAGTTATACTGGACCCCTGTAGGTGTGGCGGTAAGTGTGGGTCAGAGGAAGAAGTGTTCTGCTATCCTGTTACATGGCAGTCTTTTAGCAGGCCTGTGTGTCTGGGCTGTGACCTTCACAGGGTTTCTCCAGTGGTATAGTAGTGGTACAGCTTTGTCCCCCTTAGGTAAGACAGACAGGCCACAGGGTGCTGGAGTGGGACAAATGCCATTTCCCTCACAGGGAGAAGGCTCTCATAAACCCTGGAGAGTAGGATTTTGTTGAGGAGAAGGCTCTGGGTGACCTGTTTTCCAGTGGTCACTTCTCCCCTTCTCTTGCTGGAGCCACAAGATCTTCCTTGGGTATTTACCATGAGAACTTGAAGTTTCTAGAGATAAAACCCATGAAATTGCAGAGGCCTCAACAAGACTTTGGCTCTCTGGGGCTTTCTTACTCTCACTCATTGCTGGTTGACACTCAGCCACCAGAGATTCACTGAAATTATTATCTAAGCATTACCGCAAGTTCATAGCTCCAGTGGCTTCTGCTTTGAGTGAGCAGGTCTTGGCTGTGCCCGGAATTCCATGTCTCTCCAGATTTCAGTGTGGCACTTACTCTGCAGCATCAGTCCCTCCTGAGTCCAAGAAATGTCATTGATTTTTCAGTTCATTCATTTTTTTTCTGTTGTAAGTATGAGAGTGATTAATTCTAAGCTATTTATATGCCAGAGCTAAAAAATGATGGAGCTTTGATTAGTCTTTGATTTATATTTATATTTTTGAGGAACCTGTACTTCCTTAATCTAAGGATAAGTTGGCCAGTTCTGGCAATTCCTCAGCCATCATTTCTTTAAGCTTTCTTTTAAACTATTTCATATACATGTTCAATCTTTTCGTTGTGCCCTTCAAGTCTCTCAAGCATTCACATTTTCCATCTCTCTATCTTTCTGAGCTACATGGTAGGTCATTTTATTGTATCTGTCTTACAAATTTTTTCTGTTCTTTCTGACTCACTGTTTAACCCACCCACTGAGCTTTTTTTTTTTTGAGATGGAGTTTCACGCTTGTAACCCAGGTTGGAGTGCAATGGCGTGATCTCGGCTCACGGCAACCTCCACCTCCTGTGTTCAGGCAATTCTCCTGCCTCAGCCTCCCGAGTAGCTGGGATTACAGGCACGCGCCACCGTGCCCAGCTAATTTTTTGTATTTTTAGTAGAGATGGGGTTTCACCATTTTGACCAGGATGGTCTTGATCTCTTGACCTCATGATCCACCCGCCTCAGCCTCCCAAAATGCTGGGATTACAGGCTTGAGCCACCGTGCTGAGCTTTTATTTCATTTACTAAGTTTTTCACTTTTCAAAGCTGTTACTTTTGTTTTCTTTCAAATCTGTGTTTTTTATCCCTAGAATATCTTATTCTTGTACTGTTTGTGGTTTCTTTAATGCATTTAATCACGTGGAACGTACTCTGTGTTATCCCTCTGATATTTCTCTCGTCTGTGTTTTTGGTGGCTTATTCCTCCTGACTTGGTTTTCTCTCTTTCACTCATAGAAAATGTTTTACTTTATGTGTTTTGTATTTTTGATAAGGAGGGTATAATCACTGTTGTGTTTTCTATGCAACGATTTTTTGTTAGTCCTTGTTTCTTTTTTGTGGTTTGCTAATTTGTTTGTTCTCATTGTGTTTGTCCGGTGCCTGGAAGAACTTTTATGCTAATTCCATTGGCTGTAGAGTTTCCAGGCTTTATGGATTGTTGCATTTGAATTCTCCATCGGAAAGAAGGCCCATATATTTTCAGAAAATAGAGTATACCCTGGCTCTCCACCTTCAGCCCAGATTAAGACAGACTAACTTGCTTCTTCTTTGGCCAGTGGTCTCTTCAAGATTCCTGTGCCATGCTGGTGGAAGTGGGTCGTGGGTTTGATTCAGCCCTCCACCTATGAGAGCGAATCCTTTCCACAGTCCCGCCAAGGCATCCCTTAAGCTCCCTGTGAATAAGACTGGCCACTGGTCCCACACTCCTGCACTCTGCTGCAGTGTCAGCTCACATACTTACAACGTTCTTTTCAGTTTCCTCTTGGATTTTTGTTGTTGCTGTTGAGGATTTCTTATGCTTTCTTGTGAGCCAAAATCAGCATTTCAGAAGACATTTGTTTGATTTTCTCCAGAGCTTCCAGGCGTTTGTAGCAGGATGGCATTCACATTGTAGAGTCTCCTGCTTTGCTGGAACCAGAAGCTGGTCCCCCATGTATTATCCAGGCATACTTATTAACTAGTTTCTCGTGTTGTATTCTCCATTTCAGCTCTAGCTGTGGTTTCTTGTTTCACTTCCATTTCCAACCTCTTCTGTAATTGATGTAATCTCTGTGTGTTTGCTCTGCAAACACCATGATTATCTCACACCGTGATTATCTCCTGCCCTGCCTTCATGCCAGTAACTTGATTTTGGTCTGTTTTGTTCCTTTCTGTTTCTAATTTAACTATGTAATAATTTGTTTTGGGTCTCTGTTTATTCATTTGGCTCTGCAGTCTTCCTTTTATTCTGTTATTTTATTAGCTCATCTTTGAAATCATGCTTAATTTGATCCAAGACTTACATAGTCTAATATAAAGAACTCATGAGAAGCATGCCTTTCTTGTTTGGGCTTTTCTCCAGGCTACTTTATATCTTAGTTGTGCTTGTCTGCTTGCCCTTCTTCCTTGTGCTTATTTAAAAATTTTTATTTATGTGTATATTTATTTAATCATTCATTCACTCATGCGCATACTTCCTTCATGTAGCTCTCGTTCCAATTTGCTTTTATTTGGCTGATGCCTCATTCATGTTTTCTGTGATGTAATAGGGATCTGTTATTTTTATGTCATACTTTCCTGATTCGTGGCCTGATTTATTTTTGTCTTTGTTTTATTAAACCAATTAACATATTATTTGTAGAAGTTAGAGACATCAACTAACAACAACAAAAAACAAACAAGAAAAATAAATCGCTGCTTCTAAATCCTGCTTTTAACTTCCATTCATGGGTCTTATCTCTGCCCTCTTTATTGGTCTTTCTTTTTTGTTTGTTTTTTTTGAGATGGAGTTTCGCTCTCGTTACCCAGGCTGGAGTGCAATGGCGCAATCTCGGCTCACCGCAACCTCCACCTCCTGGGTTCAGGCACTTCTCCTGCCTCATCCTCCCGAGTAGTTGGGATTACAGGCACGCGCCACCATGCCCAGCTAATTTTTTGTATTTTGAGTAGAGACGGGGTTTCACCATGTTGACCAGGATGGTCTCGATCTCTTGACCTCGTGATCCACCCGTCTTGGCCTCCCAAAGTGCTGGGATTACAGGCATGAGCCACCGCGCCCGGCCTCTTTATTGGTCTTTCAAACCCACTTTGCACCAGTTCCATACCAAGGGCTCTGTTGGGGTCTCCTTATCTCTAACTCAGTTCTTTAGAGGACCCCAATTGTGATGAGGTTTGTTGCAACTAGCTTTCTGACAACTCATTGGAAGAGTCTGATTACAGAAATTTTGTAACAAGGCATTTGTGGGAGTCTGGCTGTGCGTGTAGGTGTTTGCTCTTAGTTCAGTGGTAAACAGTCAAGGAAATTTCTGAAAATTGATTTAGTTGGGATGATGGCTTAAACATAAAGAGAGGTTTGTCCTTTCTGTTCAAGGATAGTTTAGGAGAGGCTTGATTCCTGCTCCACTCAGTATGCCAGAAACCCAGCATCTCTTTCCCACTCTCTCCTCCACTCCACAGTTCTCCTTTCAACTCCCGTTGTCAGCTCTGCTAATTCAAGATCAGTTCTTTCTCTGTTAGGTTCTGCTCTCATTATCCCCCTTCCCGGCTTCATTCCCAAGAGTTAGGTCCTTTGAGGGAGATGGAGCCCTTCCTCATAGAAAGAAAGGAAGCCTTTCAGTTGCAGTGAAAAGTGCACGCTTGAACTCTTCCTCCCTCCCTAAGAAGGATGGGCAGCTCTGGGGATGGGAGTCCACCCAGCATGAACCAGATGGACATCAGCTCGGGTGGGGCTCACCTCCTAAGCTCTGTCATTCCTACACACATAGGCAGCTGAACAGCTTCGTGGTGCGCCTTGCTCCCTTCAATCTGGCATTGGGCAGTGGATTTCACAGGGGGAACAGAAGTTGGTGGTGTGGCCTAGATAGAGGTCCTAAGCTCAGGAGACCCACTTGCCTCTGTTCACCTGGAATTTATTCTTCCTAAAGGACTCGGGCTGATCAGCCGGTTTTCCATCTTGTCATCCTGGGTCTTCCCTGGGATTATGTCTCAAGGAATTACATGCTGACCTGTTGGGAGGAAAAGATATATATAAATATATACATTTTACACTGTGGTCTGATTTTTGAAATCCCTCAGGCCTTATACTTCGCGTTGTACCTGAAATCAGTGTTCTAGAACTGTGCAAGATTAACTTTGGTATTTAAAAGTATAATCAAAGAGTTCAGAATCACTCTCTTGGGGGAGTTCTAGAGGAAGAAGTTTTTCCAAGGATTGCAGTCTCTACCTCAGTGGCTCTTTGGAGCAGTGTCTCCAGTCTCAGGGTCTTCGGGTGCTGTGTTTTAAAGCATAATGCGTTTCCTCTATTTGTCAGTGTTTAATGGTAATGTCAGAAATAAGCATATATCTGCAAACAGTTCAGCTGTGATTAAGGAGCTCCAGAATCGTAGAAACAGTGAAGTTGCTTAGCTTAACCCTCTGCCAAGATAGCTAGCTGGTGGATGAGGCCAAGATCCAAGGCTTGAAGGAAGTCAGGTTGCACACACTTTTTGAAAAGATTCTCATCTGTACGTTCATGCATCGCAGCAGAATAACCACGAACCCGCTGGGAATATTAAATGATGACCTCTAGATGCTTAATTCCTAAGCCTTAATTTCAGTGGGAACCAAACCAATCAGGTTTCAAAGATGAGCTAATAAAGTAACAGAATAAAAGGAACATTGCAGAGCTAAGTGAATAAACTGAGAACCAAAACAAATTATTACATAGTTAAATTAGAAACAGAAAAACCACTGGTAATTATGTGCCACCTCTAAAAATAGGCAGCCACAGATAGTGAGGAGATATTGCCAGCTCGAGCCAATTATCGTAGCCTTTTCAGTACCTTTCTATCAAAGGAACTGTTTTCTAGACATTGAACAGTGGAGAATTTTGCTGTTTTAGGCACTTTTCTTCGTGCTGTCTATTCAGTCCTTGCAACATGCTGGAGAGAGAGCAGTTGACAACCGTCACCCTTGTTTTCACAAATAACGGAACTGAGTCTCAGAAAAGTTCAGTGACCACCCCAAGCCCACGTGGCTGGTGAACACCAGAGCCCAGAGCCTGTATTATCTGTGTGTTTTACATTGTGTCTCCAACACACAGACCCTGAGCAATCCCAAAATGTGAGCAGAGGTGGAGCCAGGTTTTGCATCCTGAGAAGGCCAGGCCCCATGGTACAAGGACCAGGATGTCCTAGAAATGCCAAGCTCCGCATCAGCAACTCTCAGACATCCAGGCTTCAGGACTCTTTTGTTCTCCTTGAGGTTATTGAGGATCCTCTAAGTTTTGTTTACATGATTATGTCTATCAATATTTACCACATTGGAGAGGAAAGCTAAGAAGCATTTTAAAGTTCATTAATTCACTTAATATTCTAAGGCCATTCCATAAAGAGCATAGTGTTAACACAGATAGCATTTTATGGAAAATAACCACATTTCCCCCCAAGGAATCAGTGGCAACGGTGGACTTCCTTTTTATTTTTGCAAATCTCCTTCATGCCTCACTTAAAGCCAGTCAGAGAGTTCATTAATTCACTTAATATTCATTAATTCACTAAAGTTCATTAATTCACTTAACTCACAAGTTCATTAATTCACTTAATATTCATTAATTCACTAAAGTTCGTTAATTCACTTAATATTCTAAGGCCATTCCATAAATAGCATACTGTTAACACAGATAGCATTTTATGGAAAATAACCATATTTCCCCCAAGAAATCAGTGGAAAGGGTGGACTTGCTTTTTATTTTTGCAAATCTCCTTGATGCCTCACATTATGAAGACATCTGGGCTCTCTGACTGGCCTCTGCGTTCAGTCTGCTGTGGTCCCTGTGTCCTGTAGCCTCACAAAGCTCTATGGAAGACTCAAGGGGCGTGGGGAGTGAAAGAGGGAAACAACGCCTAACCCTTATGAGAAAAGGTTGGACTTGCTGGTCCTCTGAAAGCACCTTGGAAACCTAGGGGTTCCCAGACCATACTTTGAAACTTGTCTTGTACAATTACCAAACGAATTATTTTCCATGACCATAATCATAGTGTTTGCTGTTACAACAAGGTTGTAAACAGCTGAGGGGGTTGGATCTCAGTTTCTGTACTTAGCTGTGTGACCTAGGGCCAGCAGCTTGTTTGTTTCATAAATGATATATTTATGCATTCCCCTTCTCTGATTATATGTGCTTTGCTCATGGCAAAGCATTCAAACAGAAGAGACATATCAAATTAAATCTGGGGGGGTCTCCCATAATCTCCATTGTTAAACGAGAAAAATAATAGTACTTACTTTGCTGGATTATTGTCGTTAAGCCAAAATGAGTTGTTTGCCTGTGCATGTGACATTTAGAAATTCCAACTCTATTTAAGGGTTAGCTTTGTTATTTTCAGGTATCATTTATTGATATCCTCTTGGTAAAGTGCTTGTTCATCTTTTGCCCATTTTTCTATTGGATTGCCTTCCCTTTTCTCATTGATTTTTAGGAGTTTATTTCTTATTCTGGTTATGAGTCTTTTGTCAGACCCACTATCTTGCTGACTCAGGAAAAACCTCAGTTTGTTATGCTGTAAACCTAAGAGAAAAATGATTGGTGTAAAGATTAAATTAAAAGAAATCACCCTCGTTAAAAACTTTGGAGTGCAACACAAATACGAATTTATACTATCTAGCTGTTTTCTCTGCAAACAAGAATTTAGAAATGGAGGTTAGGTCTATCGTTATGTGTTTGCTTTTGTTTTTTTTCTAAGCATCTATACAAAGGCAAAAAAATATGATAGGAGCTCAGTAAAATCACATTGAATGATGTCATCCAATAATCCACAAAAGAATAATTGCTGCAGAAATGCAAGATAGCACATTACACATTACCACGGCCATTGTACTCTAAACCAGATACACAATTACTCAGAGAGATTGATTTTAGAAAGCGCGATCACTTAAATCAAAGTATGTTCTCAACTGAAGTGCTCAGACTGAAAGAGAATGGAGTTAGGCACGCTGACTTGAGGGTGCCTTGCCACACCAGCTTTCTGGGACTCTGTGGTGGGCTGGGGACTTTCCTCTTCTTGCGTTTATCCCAGAGGGAGAAGGGAGTTAGGTTTTGCAGGAGAGCATGTGTGCGAGTAGCCACATGGTGACAGCCACTGGCACTGAGTGACATTGCACAGATTGCAGCCTGCTCCTCCTCTTCCCACCTCCTATCGCAGTCGGGGCAGCTGTTTTCATCCCTGCTTCGCAGGAGAGAATACTGAAATGCACAGAAGCCAGTTGCCTGCTGAGCTGGGAGCCTCCAGGTTCTTTTGCCTGTGTGGACTCTGTTCTTCCATGCCTTCTGCCCGGTGGGGCAGGGCAGGAATAGGAGGGGGCAGCCTGAGGATCTGGAATTGCTGAAACCCACTTTCACAGTGCAGTGGTCTGAATGTTTGTGTCCTCTGCTGAATGCATATGTTGAGATCTGAATCCCCAAGGCAATGGTATCAGGAGGTGATTAGTCCACGAGGGTGCAGTCATCATGGATGGCGCCCCAGAGACCTCCCTCACCCCTCCCACCATGGAGGAGCCAGTGAGAATGTGGCTGCCTATAAACCCGGAAGCCAGCCCTCACCAGACACCAGGGTTCAACCATAGGGGCAGGTTAACCATGGACTTCCAGCCTCCAGAACTGTGAGAAACAAACTTCTATTGTTTATAATGTTCTGAGCATCCAAGCAAACTAAAACACAGAGTCTGTGCTACTTTACTGCAGGTGTCCAGGTTCCTGTGGATGCTATTCTTCGGGAGACTAAACCTGCGTATTTATTCACAGGCCTCTGGGCCAGGGTTGGCTGTTTCTGTCCCCTCTCTTGCAGGAACCCCCTTGATTGACCGGGGGGCCTACAACTTGGGAGGGAGTGACTGTTGTAGGCAGCTCTGCCTGCTGATTCCTGGTTTCAGGCTCAAGTGCTGCATGGCAGGCTGGGGGATCTGGCAGCAGTGAAGGATATTTGGGTGAAAGACAAGGAAACTTCCCTCCTGGGGTGAGGAACTGGATTTCTTCCCTAGGTAAATTCTGGGCAGTGGGAGTGGATTCCCTGCATATCTGCCCTGAATGTCCTTCTGTTGGGGGCCCAGAGGGCCACATGGGAACTATAATCCCATAATCTGGGGACTTTCTTCATCAGAGGTGTGGCCACAATCCCCAGGTCTCCCAGTTCACCTGCCACCTGCATGGCCAAGTGCAAACCCTGAGGCAAGGAAGTTGAGTGCCGGGCTGAAGTCCTGCCCCAGTTCCTCTGTGCAGAAGCCTTTCAGGAGCTCAGCTTTAGTGCAGCAGGGTGGGGACGGCTTGACAGGGATTGAGGAAGGAGAGGGCTGTGGGGAGAGGGGAGGGGAGAGATGGACTCTGAACCTACTTTTGGAGCAGCCCTGGGGAAGGGAGGGCTTTTCTTGCCAGCTGGTCAAGATCTTGCAATAGAAAACATGGCACCTGCAGAACTATCGCTGTCAGAGTTCCACAGGACCCCTTTGAGAAGGGGGAAAGAAGTCAGTCAGGAGCCATTTTGCAAATGAGGAGACCAAGGCCTGCAGCCACTGCCTCTCATCTGTGGTCACAGACATGTGGGGCTGGAGACAGTAATGCCTGCATAGAGCCTCGGCAAGCAGGGCTGGTGGTGAGGCCCAAGGGACAAAGGCTCAGGGCTGCGGTGCACGTGGTGGGTGGGAGGGGATCCACATACTGTGCTATTGTAGGTTGTTAAATCAGAGGTCCAGCCCCAGGATGCGAGCCTTGTCACTCTGGGTGAAGTCCATGTCCCTACCTTCCTTTTAGTAGGGGCCCTGTTCCCCCCCCTTCATGACCCTTGTTACCATTTGTTGTTACAGGTTGTTATAGTGTATCATTATTGTGTTGTATAACCCCACCTCATCCCCCACCACCCCAGCATACACACACAATTTTTATTCTAGGAGATCAGGAGCAATATTAATTTCCACTGCACACATCAGGCAAGCATACTGCTGGGGACGGGAAGTGTTCCATACATATTTGTTGAATGAATGAATGAAAACTTGGCTGGATGATGGCTTGTAGCAAGGGCTTGTGTAATTCACTAAGGATTTTTGAGTTGATCCTTGGGACAGTGCAGTTGGAGGAGAGTGATCTGATCATATTGGTGGTCAGAAAGCCCGGTTTAAAGATGAGTAGAGGATGCCTGTGTGTGTGTGTACACTTGTGTGTGCATAGGGGCAGCAGGCTGCACAGTGGGGATGGGAAGAAGGTGAGGGACCTTGTCACTGCAGACAGAGAGCCAGGAGACTCAGCCCATGCGTGACCTGGGCAGGTGCCAGGAGGAGGGAGATTGTTCTGGGAGCATGGTTCCTCATGCCCTCCTCTCTCCCTCGTTGTCGGGGCTCCCCTAAAGGGCATCCCTGCATGCTCAGGTGGTGGCAGCTGCTGTGTGTTGATTACAGTTTGAAAAGCCGTACGTGGTCCCGAGCTGCCACAGACTAGAAATTCAGTGTCCCTCTAACGGGGTTTCTGTTAGAAGGTTGGAAAGAAGAAAGCCTTTTAATAAGATTGGTAGTAATTGAGCTCCCAAACCACAGAAGCCTTTCTCTCAGCAGATGAATACACAAACGCAATTAAAAGAAGGAAAGGCACCTAAATGGAACCCTTGCTAATTTTAAGTCCATTAAAAACAACAACTCCTTAATAAGTTGAGGCAACAGATACACGTTCTGAAGGGTTTGACGGTGCTTCCCGATAACACCGGAGACTGAACTGGAGGGTGCTCCGGCAGTGTAAATGGATAGCTCCGCGGGGGATCATTGGCTCAGTGCAGAGTATAGAGACGTGTTAGCTCCACAACTGCTCACACTGAAAACTCCTGGCACATTTTATTTAGAAAATGGGATATATTTTTCCTGTAACTGAATGAATGTTCAGCTTCCTGTGGACACTGCCCCTGGCCGGCGGTCCCCTGAGACATCATCCCATGTCCCTCACCAGGCAGCCCTGTCCTCTCTGTGGGGTTTGCCCTGCCTGGCCCATCTCACCCCAGAGGTGCCCAGCATGTGAGGGGCTGGGCTGGAGCACTGATGCATCAAAGTGTCCCTGCCAACTTCGGACGTGCTCAACACATTTTAATTTTAATGAGAGGCAGCACTTTTTCATTTGCATCCCTGCCCACTGACACGCCCCAGCAGATGCCACGTTCTTTCTGCCTCTGGGGCTTCTTTTTGGAAACTGCCCATTAGTGAACCAGGCCAAGTAGTTTCTATCGTGGGAGCTTGAGGTTTCAGCTTCTGGGCACATCTTCACAGGGGCCTGAATTAATGCTTTCCCTGCAGAGGGTGTCAGTTGCTGAATTCACAGAGGCCTTTAGGTTGGCATTGATTATTTCATACTGAATCACAGCATTTTCAGTGTAACTGTTGTGCAAGATTCACTCACTTGCCTCCTTTCACGTTGTTTTATGCTGAGCCGTATTGGGCTTGGTCAGCCATATGAAAACGCTATTTGCAACCCGTTTGGAAAGGCCATTCTTGATGGGTCTCTTCTTTAGATGTCCTGTGCTGGAGCAGAGCCACAGCTGGCACCCTATCCAAGCTCCCTGCTTAGCACTAGACTTAGGGAAGTGTTTTGGTAATGAGGGAAAATGGGCTCTGGAGTCAGAAAGATCCAAGTTTGAATGGCTGCTTCGTAAAGTCACCTCATTTTTCTCACCTTTAGTTTACTCAGCTGGGTAGGCTTTACCTTCAGGTGTATTTCAAGAGCCTGACGTGCCTCCTAGGAGATAGAGGATGAGAGAAAAGACATCCCAGATCTTTGGGGACAAGGCAGAGTCACAGACCATGGGGCACTGTCTGGACAGGGTGCAGCAGCTCCACACAGGGCTGTGACCCCTTTGCTGGGGGAGGGAGGCATAACATATTTGTATTTGTTTAAAACTGTATATATTTTGGAAATAAACCTGACTTTTAAAAATTGGATTTTCACCTATTTTTATGATTTTTTAAGTGTATGCATCATTTACAAATACAAAGATAAATAGCTAAATCGGTAGCAGGCATCATTTCTGGATGGTAGGTTGCAGAGTTTTAATTTTTTCCTTATACTTTGCACCTCTTGTAAGATCTCTATAATAAATGTGTCTTACTTTGGAATAAATAGAAAAGCTTAACTCTGGGGAAATGCTGCTTGCATATATTGGAAGTACTTGGTGCATTCTAATTTCCACACACGACAAGGATCCCAGCAGTCAGATCCCCATGTGAATAACTGTCTCTTTCTTCTTTTGTAAGCCATATCATATTTATGCTGCTGCTTTTTTTTTTTTTAAGGATGAGAAGAACCAAGTTTTAACCACCAACATTTGGCTGCAAATGGTAAGTTAAGAGAGTGACAATCTCACCAATAGGCCTGCAAGATCTTGCTCCCAAGGTACTTGTCCTGATTCCTGAGATGCTTGCTTCTGAGAGGTTTAGGAAAAAAAAGCTATGGCTGTCACCCCAACTCCACACCTGCCAACAATGAATGTTGGATGTACGACAGTATAGCCTGCAGTGCTCAGTGCAGGGACAACTCAGCACATACCCCAGGCTGATGCGGGAACACTTTGGAAGCACTTCAGGCAAGACAAGTAAGAAGATACAGGGGTGGCTGGGCGAGGTGGCTCTCGCCTTTAATCCCAGCACTTTGGGAGGCCCAGGTGGGCAGATCATGAGGTCAGGAGATCGAGACCATCCTGGCCAACATGGTAAAACCCTGTCTCTAATAAAATTACAAAAATTAGCTGGGTGTGGTGGTGTGTGCATGTAGTCCCAGCCGCTCAGGAGGCTGAGGCAGGAGAACTGCTTGAATCCAGGAGGCGGAGGTTGCAGTGAGCCGAGATGGCGCCATTGCAACTGCACTCCACCCTGATGAGAGAGCAAGATTCCATCTCAAAAACAAAAAGATACAGGAGCATGTAGATGTCTACAGTCTATACCATAGCCGTCCCCAGGACTTGAGCTCTGGCCCTGCCCTCTGTAGCCTCCAGAACTGCATGTTTGAACCAGGTGGAATGTTCCTAAACCGGAGGCCCTTATACTCTGTGTTCTTATGATGCTTGCAAGAATTTTGAAATACTGCATATCATCCGTGGATTTTTAACTTGATATCTGCAATACTAACCTAAATTTAATTAATTGCAAGTGATGCCTCTTATATCCAATTGTGAATATTGATGCTGAAAAATAAAATGGTCAGTCTCTATTTTAAATGGAATCAAAATGCCTATATCATTCAAACACCATATGAATAAGCCTTTCTTTAAACTGTCAGATTTTAGCACAGACCCTTTTTCTCTTTGCGTCTGCATTTCTATTCTACTTTCCACATGGAATTTTATCCTAATGTAATGTAATTTTACATTTGAAAGTCTTTTAGTTTTTTCCTCTGAGACAGTCTTGTTCTGTCATCCAGGCTGGAGTGCAGTGGTGCAATCCAGGTTCACTGCAACCTCCGCCTCCTGGGTTCAAGTGATTCTCCTGCCTCAGCCTCCCAAGTAGCTGGGATTACAGGCATGCGCCACTATGCCTGGCTAATTTTTGTATTTTTTAGTAGAGATGGGGTTTCCTCATGTTGGCCAGGCTGGTCTCAAGCTCCTGACCTCACCTTGACCTCCCAAAGTACTGGGATTACAGGTGTGAGCCACCGTGCCTGGTGGAAAGTCTTTTATTAATCCCTATGCCTTGGTTCTTTCAAATGTAAATATTTACATCAGAATTCTTCCTTTACACTGTAAGTTTTAAATTTTGTTTCTTTTGTATTGATTTAGGATTGCTATTATTATTGGTATTATAATGCATCAAGGTGGCATAAATTAAAATTTTTAAGTAATTATAAAACATAAATTTTTATTGACAATTTATATCTCTGCCAAAGACAAGTTTGTTTTGAATTAGTTCATGTATCCACAGATGACTTTTTATTACTTGAATGGAGAGGATGATAACAGTTTTCGTATCAATTCTGTTGCTGTTTTTTAACTAGCTGTAGTAACATGAGCAGCTGGACATGAAAGGCATTTTGTTAAAGCAATACTACTCAAGCTTTGAACTTCTTATAGATTATATGCCCAAAATAATGTAGTTTTCGTCAAATGTATCAGCTGACAACTTGGTTAGTTTCTCTTTCAATTTTGTTGAAAACAAAGACTTAAAAGAATTAAAACTCACATGACCTTTGAAAGTATTTGCCATCCAATTTGTAAGGTAATTCACACAGACGCAAACACTGATACTTGACCCTTCATTTGGTTCTTGGGTTGGTATGTCAAGATGGGAGTTGAGGTAAGTTAAGAGAAATGTGCCTTCTTTGTAAAGTGGAATGGGAGAAGTAAAAATGGAGGCAAAGGATAGTCCTATGTGGTTCTTGGGCAGGTGAGTTTTCCTGAGAATACATATGGCGTTGAGGGATAGAAAACAGATCTGCTTCCAGCCTGGCTAACATGGTGAAACGTTGTCTCTACTAAAAATTCAAAAATTAGCTGGGCATGGTGGCCTGTGCCTGTAATCTCAGCTACTTAGGAGGCTGAGGCAAGGAGAATTGCTTGAACCCAGGAGGTGGAGGTTGCAGTTAACTGAGGTTGCACCACTGCATTCCAGCCTGTGCAACAGAGAAAGACTCCATCTCAGAAAAAAAGAAAACAGATCTGCTTAAAGCCACTGCTAGGTGCCCAAGGTGCACCTTTAGCTACATGTGAGACCCTTGCAGAACCTACACAGTGGTCAGGTGAGAGCCCTCTGGAGATTTCCATGCAGGATTTAAAGCAGCATGCTTCAGTGACCACATCCTTGACCTCACCTATGCCATCTAGTCTAACTTCCCTCCTTTTGCCCAGGGCTCGTGATCCGTGCTTTCCTGGAAGGCTCAGCCCTTCCTCCGATTTACAGGCTCGTCTCCTGGCCCTTGTTCAGAGCCCTGCATTTAGATTGTCCTTGCTGCCTCTAACATCATAATAGCATCCATGGGTCATTCTCACTCTTGTCCCTCCCACAGACTTTTCATTTGGATAAACTGTTAACACTATGGATCCATTGGCTCAGACCAAAAACCTCAGAGTCACCCTTAACTCTTGTCTTGCATACCTCACCTCTGATACATCAGCAAATCCTAGCAGCTTGACCTGCAGAACCGATCCAGTATCTAATTACTGGGCATCAACCATGATGCTTTCACCCTGGTCTACATGGGCATCATCTCTCACTTCCATTATTGGAAGTCTTCATGCAAACTTCCTGCTTCAGCGTTGCCTCTTCTGGTGGTGTTCGTCCTCAACATGGCAGCCAACATATATCTCCTTGGCACAGACTCCTCCAGGGGCTCCTGACTCCCTGGGCAAAAGGAGGAGGAGGACAAAAGGAGGAGGAGGAGGAAGTAAAAGGAGGAGGAGGAAGTAGGAGGAGGAGGAAGTAAAAGGAGGAGAAGGAGGAAGTAAAAGGAGGAGGAGGAAGTAGGAGGAGGAAGTAGGAGGAGGAAGTAAAAGGAGGAGGAAGAAGTAGTAGGAGGAAGTAAAAGGAGAAGGAGGAAGTAAAAGGAGGAGGAGGAAGTAGGAGGAAGTAAAAGGAGGAGGAGGAAGTAAAAGGAGGAAGTAAAAGGAGGAGAAGGAGGAAGTAAAAGGAGGAGAAGGAGGAAGTAAAAGGAGGAGGAAGGAGGAGGAGAAAGTCAAAGGAGGAGGAGGAAGTAGGAGGAAGTAAAAGGAGGAGGAGGAAATAAAAGGAGGAGAAGGAGGAAGTAAAAGGAGGAGGAGGAAGGAGGAGGAGAAAGTCAAAGGAGGAGGAGGAAGGAGGAGGAAGTAAAAGGAGGAGGAGGAAGTAAAAGGAGGAGAAGGAGGAAGTAAAAGGAGGAGGAGGAAGTAAAAGGAGGAGGAGGACAGGAGGAGGAGGAGAAGAGGAGGAGGAGATAAAAGGAGGAGGGGGACAAAAGGAGGAGGAGGAAGACAAAAGGAGGAGCTGAAGTCCTTGAAAGTGGCCTTGGATTCAGTTCCCTCCCTGCTTGGCTTCTCCTTCTTTTCCCATCCTCTCTGTTCTCTGCTTCCTGGCTGCACTTACTGCCCTCTTGATGTTGGGTGACACATGTCACCTGAGCACATACGTGCCCACCTCAGGGCCTTTGCACTGGATGCTCTCCCTGCCAGGAAAACTCTCCCTAAGAACCACTTGATTTCTCCTTCACTTCTCACTGGTCTCTTCCTAAAGGTCACCTCTTCATTGAGGTCTTCCCTGAGCTCTGATGTATGGTCCTAAACCTTCCCCTCCACCTCCAGCTCACTCTGTTCTCTTTATCCTGCTTCATTTTTATCCCAAAGGCTTCTCATCATCGAAGTCACTTTGTGTTCACTCATCTCTGTGTTCATTGGTTCTTTGTGTTCACTCATCTCTGTGTTCATTGGTTCTTTGTGTTCACTCATCTCTGTGTTCATTGGTTCTTTGTGTTCACTCATCTCTGTGTTCATTGGTTCTTTGTGTTCATCATCGAAGTCGCTTGTGTTCACTCATCTCTGTGTTCATTGGTTCTTTGTGTTCACTCATCTCTGTGTTCATTGGTTCTTTGTGTTCATCATCGAAGTCGCTTGTGTTCACTCATATCTGTGTTCATTGGTTCTTTGTGTTCACTCATCTCTGTGTTCATTGGTCTTTGTGTTCACTCATCTCTGTGTTCATTGGTTCATTGAAGTCGCTTGTGTTCGCTTATCTCTGTGTTCATTGGTTCTTTGTGTTCACTCATCTCTGTGTTCATTGGTTCTTTGTGTTCACTCATCTCTGTGTTCATTGGTTCTTTGTGTTCACTCATCTCTGTGTTCATTGGTTCTGAGTCTTCCTCCCCCTTAGAATGTGTGCATCAGTGGAGGAGGGATGGGGACAGGGTTCCGGGTGGATGTGATCACTGCCATACCCACAGCCCCTAGCCCACTCTCTCACCTGTAGCAGGCACTGAAGAACTTTTGCTGAATGAGTGAATGAAGCAAAAACTCCAGGTGAACCTTGAGGTGCTTAGGTAGTGTGACACAACATAAAGCCATCTCCTAAACAACTGTCAGCACTTCCGTACTGAGTGTGTAACGTCAGGCTCTGCAGAATGAGGCAGGTGCTTCCCTTTTAAATTGAAGTTAGATGTTTGCCATGCCCTCTAAGGAACAGAGCTGCTATTGACATTTTTCTTACAGAGAGAAATGCATGATGTGGGGAGCTCTCTCTTCCTGGTGCCTATCTTCCTTAGCCCTACCTAAGTGAATAGTCTTCAGCAATGTATATGATTTGGCAATTTTCTTTAAAGGATGGTGATTTCCAAGAAAAATGTAACTGGATTATTACTTCCAGTATTGAGCTCAGAAACATCCTAGCTTCAGAGGGTGTCACCAGAGACCTACAAATTTATTTCAAGCACAGCTGACTTTTAATTAAAACTTACATTTGCAGAAGCATCTACAGCTTTATTTGTTTGAAAACTCGCCTTTTAACTTGCCTCCTCTTCTAGAGCAACCTACTATGTGGAAGGCATTGAACTGGGCCAGGTGAGGGGACCCAGAAATATATAACCCAGTTTCTACCTTGAAGCCATTTAAAATCAGGCTGTGTAATTAACACGTTTAAAAGAAAATGGAGGCTGAAGAGAAGGAGAGGAGGAGGAGGAAAAAGGATGAAAGGAGGAAAGGAGGAGGAGGAAAAGGAGGAGGAAAAAAGGAAGTGGAGGAGGCGGTGGAGGAGGAGAAAGGAGGAGAAAAACAGGAGAAGGAGGAGGCAGAGGAGTGGGAGAGGAAGAGGAGGAGAAAAGGAGAAAGTAAAGGGGAGGAAGTAAAAAGGAGGAACAGAGAAGAGGAGGCAGAGGAGGAGAAAGGAGGAGCAGGAGAATAAGAGGAGGAGGCGGGGGAGGAGGAGGTAAAAAGGAACAGGAGGACAAGAGGAGGAGGAGGTGGGAGATAACATGTATCTGGAAAGCTGCTTCTCTAGATGATCTAGCAGTTGTAACATTGCTTCCCAACTGAATTTATATATATGTATGTATGTATGTGTGTGTGTACGTGTATATATGTGTGTGTGTTTGTATATATAAATGTGTGTGTGTATATATATGTGTGTGTATATATATGTGTATATATATATTTTTATTGCACTTTAGGTTCTGGGGTACATGTACAGAACATGCAGGATTGCTGCATAGGTACCTACATGGCAGTGTGGTTTGCTGCCTCCATCCCCTCGTCACCTATATCTGGCATTTCTCCACATTATCCCTCCCCAACCTCACTACCCTCCGCTGTCCCTCCCCTGTTCCCCCGAAACAGACCCCAGTATGTGATATTCCCCTCCCTGTGTCCATGTGTTCTAATTATTCAGCAGCCGCCTGTGAGTGAGAACATGCAGTGTTTGATTTTCTGTTCTTGTGTCAGTTTGCTGAGAATGATGGTTTCCAGATTCATCCATGTCCCTACAAAGGACCCAACTGAATTTTTAAGGTCTCACAAGAATCCTCGGTTTAAAACAAACCTTAACAGTCATCTAACTGATGCCTGTGTCTCTGTGCCCGTGCCCCCATCCAGTGTTTCAGCCTAGAAGCCCTGGCGTTCCTACTCATGTCTATAGCATGGACAGGGGAACTCAGGTGTCACCAGGGCAAGCTTGGAGGCTGCCGAGGGGCCACTTCTAAGCAACCTTCCATTGATTGCTGTTCTTGTGTTCCCTGGCTGGGGACCAGCCTGGCCTGACCTAGCACGATAATGGACACACACAAAGTGAAGCTCGATACTGAAGGCTCTCACGGCCGGGTTCCGTGCTGAGGGGAGTGCAAATGTGGGCTGAGCAGAGAGCCACAGAAAGGGCTCTAGCCATAGGTTTTTCTCCTCTCGAGTCTCATGTTGCTGAATGCCTGTCCTGAAAATCTGAATCCATGCAATGTTTTCTCCAGGGCATTTGAACTCTGCAAATGATACATTTTCTGTACATTAAAAATGGAAAAGGCAGAAAAGTGAAAAAACGAAAAATTCTCTTTGACCCTCAGTTTGTTGGTTTTGTTATTCTTTCTCCCAGGTGCCCTTGATTTTGATTGTTCAGAAACGTGAGGGAGTAGGAGGAGGCTGATCTTTCTGTTCACCTCTTCATGATGAAGAGGTGAACAGAAAGGAGGAAGCAGCTGGTTCCTCTGCAGATTAGTTTTTATCATTTTGAGAGGCCTGTCAGACATAATCTGATTTAATCTATGAGAAGAAATGACAGAAGCCATTTCCGTTTCTGAAGAAACATTTGAACTATCCAGAGACTTAAATCTGGTTTTAAAAAATCTGTCTTCTCTGCTGGGCGTGGTGGCTCATGCCTATAATCCCAGCACTTTGGGAGGCCGAGGCAGGGGGATCACGAGGTCAATAAATAGAGACCCTCCTGGCCAACATGGTGAAACCCTGTCTCTATTAAAAATACAAAAATTAGCTGGGCGTGGTGGTGTGTGCCTGCGGTGCCAGCTACTCGGGAGGTTGAGGCAGGAGAATTGCTTGAATCCAGAGGCAGAGGTTTGGACCAAGATTGCGCTGCTGAACTGAGATTGCGCCATTGCACTCCAGCCTGGCTATAGAGCGAGACTCCTTCTCAAAAAGCAAAAACTAAAAAAACCCCTCTGTCTTCTCTTATTTTGCAACCGTGACCATTCTGGCATTTGATTTCGCAGCCTTCCTGGGTCATTCTCTAACTTTAACCTCCTAATTCTAATTATGGTACTAATACCGTCACACCATAGATGATTCCATTTTAAGCCGTATTTTTTTCTCAAATGTTTACCTTTTTAATTTCTGCATTCATTGTCACTTGATCTCTGACACATGGAAATGCCACGCTTCCTATTCACAGACAAGGCAGCTAATGTCTTGCTTAGGCTGTGACAGCATGTCAAGGTGAGAGCGATGTTTCAACCATTACATCTCAGCAAGAGAAAAGAGTTCGGGTGGAAAGAAGCCTGCTTTCCTCCTCCCTCAAAATAATGCACTGGAAGAATATTGAAAAGATAAGTGTTTTCTGACATCAAACGTGTGATGGCTTTCCCAGCACCAACAACTAATTTTCCAGCAGCAACAGGGGGTCCACCAATTGGATTCATTTCTCACTCTATGTACCTGGAGTTCAAATCAGAACCAAAGGTTAAAGAGCTCAGCCTCACTTCAGATACCAGTGCAGATGGGGTACCCAGGCTACCCCCGTCTACCACAGTGACTGAAAATACGAGGGTTCCCGTACCCTTCTCCCCCAGGTTCAGTAACTTTCTAAGATGGCTCACAGAGCTCTAGAAAATACTTTCCTTATTTAATAAAATTTTAAATAATATACAAACTTGTTTATTTATAAATATTTAGAAATTAAAAATATATTTATCAAATAAATATTTAATATCTACTTATATAAAATACTCTGGAGAAAAGATTACATGGATTCAGATTTTCAGAACAGAAATTCAGCAACATGAAACAACTTGGAAGGAGAAAAAGCCGTGACTGATGTTTATTGGTTTATTCTAAAAGATGCAGCTCAGGAACCACCAAGTGGAAGGATGCTGAGGGCGGGGCATGGAGGCAGGAAGGGCACGCAGAGCGGTCGTGTTTTCTCCCCAGCAGACACCCTCCTGGCACCTGGATGTGCCCATCAAGAGTGTTTATAACTCTGCCTCCAGCCCCTGTCTCCCCGCTCCCCAGAGCTGTGAGTGCAGTGGGACGAAAGCTCCTTCCTGCAGTCACTCGGTGACCTGCCGCCATGACAGCTGTCTAGGTGCCCAACCCAAAGTCACCTCTTCAGTGTAAACTCAGGCCTCAGGCACAGTCAGAAGGGGCTATTTATGGATCGCAAAAGACACTTCTCTTACTCAGGAAATTCTAAGGGCTTTAGAAGCTCGGCGCCAGGAAAACCGAATCTATTTTCTTATTATACCGTAATGTATTTTTTTAAGTAAAAGTTAGCTTTCCTTTTCCTCCCTCCCTTCCTCTCTCCCATCCCTTTCCCCTCCTCCACCCTCCCTCAAAGCTTCCATGCTGCTAGCATCCACACATACTTAGATTCCTGTGGGCTCCAAGCAGCGCCAGTGGGGCCCTGGTGCCTGAGCCATGGAAGAATTGGGATTCCCTCGGTGCCTTTTAGATCAATGGCTTCTTTCACCCTTGGGTGTCCCCTCACAACCATGCATACTCTTCTTTTGAAGATTTAATGAGAAGGAATCACACAGAAAGAGGGAGAGAAGGGAGAGCATACACTCCTCTAAATGTGATGGTCTAGGAGTCCAAGTTCATGGATGCTTCTTTTCAGATCCTCACTCTGGAAAACATGCCAGGTGCTGTCCACAAAGACTTTGCCTGATGCCTCTTCCTGAGGGACCTAGGAAGCAAGTGCTTTGAGAGAACAACCTTTTTCTAGAAGGTTGTTGTTTATAGGGTCTTATTCCATATCCATTCTTAGGAAACCTTTATGGGAGCCTGAGGGGGTCACCCGGGGCTCGGGAGTGCAGATCTGGGCTCCCGAGCATGCAGCATTGAGGTTCCTGCTCCACCTGGGCACTCACTCTTCCCCACCTTCAGCTACAGCTACGTTATGACTGTTATTACAGCTCCCAAGTCCCACAGGATTTTGTAAAATGGGGAAATCCCTCTCTTTCTCTTTCTTTAAGCCGTCATTCATTCACTTGCCGACCAGGGTCATTTGACTTTAATCTGCAGCTGCACACATGGTCTCATCTCATCCTATGAGGCAGGGTATGCACAAGGAACCTGCAGTTCAGAGACAGTAATTTGCCTGAACAAGCGCCCACCACTAGTCTCTGCCAGAGCCTTGGTGCAAACCCAGGTCTGTCTGATTCAGATGCTTTCTGCAGCTCCCCCCACCTTTTCTGCCACAGCTGTTACTGGAAAAGGGTCCCAATCTAGACCCCAAGAGAGGGTTCTAGGATCCCACGCCAGAAAGAATTCAAAGAAAGTCTGTAAAGTGAAAGCAAGTTTATTAAGAAGGTAGAGGAGGCCGGGCGCGGTGGCTCAAGCCTGTAGTCCCAGCACTTTGGGAGGCCGAGGTGGGTGGATCACGAGGTCAACAGATCGAGACCATCCTGGTCAACATGGTGAAACCCTGTCTCTACTAAAAATACAAAAAATTAGCTGGGCATGGTGGCATGCGCCTGTAATCCCAGCTACTCAGGAGGCTGAGGCAGGAGAATTGCCTGAACCCAGGAGGCAGAGGTTGCGGTGAGCTGAGATCGCGCCATTGCACTCCAGCCTGGGTAACAAGAGCGAAACTCTGTCTCAAAAAGAAAAGAAGGTAGAGGAATAAAAGAATGGCTATTCCATAGAGCAGCCCCAAGGGCTGCTGGTTGCCCATTTTTGTGGTTATTTGTTGATGATATGCTGAACGAGGGGTAGGTTATTCATGCCCCCCTTTTTTAGACCATATAGAGTAATGTCCTGATGTTACCATGGCATTTCTACATTGTCATGGCGCTGCTGGGAGTGTGGCCCCACTCCTGTGGCCATCTTGGTTTTGGTGGGATTTAGTGGCTTCTTTACTGCAGCCTGTTTTATCAGCAAGGTCTTCATGACCTGTACCTTGTGCTGACCTCCTGTCTCATCCTGTGACTTAGAATGCCTCACCATCTGGGAACGCAGCCCAGTAGGAGGTTTCAGCCCTGTTTTACCCAGCTCCTGTTTAAGATGGAGTTGCCCTGGTTCAAATGCCTGTGACACAATGGTCAGCCTGATTTGGAGCAAGGGAAAATAGCAGATGGGCAGCAGCATCAGGGAGATTGAGCCAGAAAAACCAGCTCTGGTAGAGCCCAAAGATCAGTTTGCTTAAAGTCAGATAACACAGTTAAGTCCTGACCCAGTGACTAAAACCTTGTAGCTTTCTGAACCCCAGCTTCCTCTTGTAAATGGGAGCAGTCATCACGCTGACCCCCCTGGACTATGGTGAGTCTGGACATATACAGGACACTGGACTAGGATAAAGGCTGTGGTCTGGCCGGGAAAGGATGAGTTCATGCTACACACAGTGGGGCGTATGGGTGTGGGGAGGCAGTGTGCAGCTCTGGCTATGTCTTGGAAGAGGTCTGGGTTTGACCAACCAAGCACTCCCATTCCAATTCCCATTTCCTGTCTCCCCTCCATCTCCGGCCATTATTCAGCAGGCAGGGGAGAGGGGAGAAGTGCCTTGGATTATCATGCCCACTTTCCAGGGCAGTTATGGAACCTTGTGGCCCTGATCCATGTGGTAATAATGGTGAAGGTGATCGGCTCTGTGATAATTAGTGACCAAGCCAGAGAAGCATCCCAGAGTGAGAGGCAAGACTGTGGCACAGACTGATCCAAGATGGCTGATGGCTGACAGCTCGGGATTGTAGCTCCCAGTGAAAGCCCAGAGAACGAGAGGACACCACACTTTCAGATGAATTTCCGTCACTCACAGACCAGAAGATTCCCAGTGGAGGAGCCCCACGGGTCGCCAGCGCGTCTCTTGTGGCCGGCGCAGCGGTTTTGCCGGCGTCTCGGTGCGGCAGCTCTTCATATAGAGCGGCAGCTCTTCATATGGGCTTGGTTCCCCTACTGACTAATGCTTGGAGCTCCGGGAAGGCACAGCCGCTTGTTACGGACTCAAGAAGGAAGCCAGACCAGAGATTCCCAGGCAGAGGAGCACCATCAGCCTTATCGCTGCTGTTTTGGCCGGCGCAGTGGGTTGCTCGGATTCCAGCACTGGGAATCAATAAACTGGGTGTCCACTCAGAAACCTAATTAGAAAGGCGGTAATTGTAAAGATGACAGATGGATAAATTCATAATAAAGGGAAGAAACCAGCCTAAAAAGGCTGAGAATACCCAAAATCAGAACCCCTCTCCCTCTACAGGGGATTGCAGTTCCTTATCAGCAACGGAATAAGCCCTGATGGAAAAGGACTCTGTCCCATTATCTGAAGTAGGCTTCAGAAGGTGGATGATAAGAAACTTCTGGGAGTTAAAAGGACTTGTTCTAACCCAATGTAAAGAAACTAAGAACTTTGAAAAAAGGTTTGACGAAATGCTAAAAAGAATAGACAATATAGAGAGGAATATAAATGAACTAACGGAGTTGAAATATATAACACGAGAACTTAGTGAGATATGCACAAGTTTGAATAGCCGAATTGATCAAGCAGAAGAAAGGATATCAGAGGTTGAAGACCAACTTAATGAAATAAAATGAGAAGATAAGAATAGAGAAAAAAGGATAAAAAGG
>CM052653.1:142945128-142984040 GCA_028533165.1 Leontopithecus rosalia
CTTTCAATACACAAAATATTGATCAGCCATTATTAATAACCATTATTAGAATTAAGCAACATTCCTGTTCTCTCTCCCTCTTTTTCTTCCTCTTTCTTCCTCTCCTTCTCTCCTTTTTTTTTCTTTAAAAAAAAAAAGACTGTGGCACAGAAAGCACAGGTGTTGGCTGTGGAAGGGCCTCGTGCCCAGCCCAGGGCAAGGGAGAGAGATGAAAGGAAGCACAGGGCAGAGGTGCCAAGTTGGAGCAAGCTGCAGGAAGCGAGGCTTGGTTGGTACCCAGGCATTCCTGGAAGACAGCTAGGACAGGACCCACCGTTTCTGGATATTCCCCCTGCCCCTCCCCAACCATGTCCATCTCATTAGAGACCCCATCAGGCACCTGTCAATTCTGAATGCCCCAGAGGATACTATCGCACATCACCCACGAACACATCCTCATTCCTGGAGGTCCCTGGCTGCAAAATGATGTCACTCACCTGGATAGTTGCTCTCCTCTGATGTCAGATTAGATCCTTCTAGACCTGGGACTATCTCTGTGGATGCTGCCTGCCCTCCGCAGAGGATGGTTGGTCTGGGACATGTCTTTTGACTCCCTTGTTGGCAGTATCAATAGCTCTAGGCCCATAGCCCCTCATCTGCAATTCCCAAATCTCAGCAGCTCCGACATGTTCCCCCCCTCCTTTGATGTTGTTTTTGTAACTTTGCATCGAACTCTTTTGATCTAAAGTCAAATTGAAATCTATGTGCAGTCGAGGCATTTGTTTGTCTCACTTGATGGAAATAGGTGTGTTTAGCCGCAGAAATTACCACATTTGAGTGTGAGGAGCCACTCTGGTCCCAGGTTGGGGTGGTGCATCACGTACTTTTCTGAATCTTGGAAAGCGTGAACTCCAGAGCATGGGCAGTACCGGGGGTTCAGAATACAGGATAATGGTGCAATTAGAGGAGCTTCTGAGTTCAAACTTGTCAGCCCTGAACCTCCCGTGGGGTGTTGCTGGTTATGTGGCAGCTGCAGGTAGGATCCCACCAGAGCATCCTCTGCGGAGCTTGTGGGCTCTAGGAAGGGCTGTTTAGCACCTGGTCCTGGGAGGGAGGCCCCCAGACATGGTTTTTCCCCTGGCAAAAGTGACTCGATAACCTTAATGAAGGCCTGGCCCTGAGCTTGCTGAGTGCTTCCTGAGTCCTCACCTGCATCCTTTCATCCTGACTCTGTTTCACCGTCAGAGCTCAGGGTTTGCATTGTCAGATTTCAGAAGCACTATCCCTGTGACGAAAGAAGAATTCAAATCTGAAAACATTCTGTTAGAAGTTCTGAGAGGTTCCCATGCATCTGCACAGTATTGTTTTATGGAAATAAATATTCCACATTCCTCCAGCCGGTTCTTATTCCAATGGAAATAGGTGAATTTCTTTTTTCAGAGTATCCTCACAGTGAAAACTTTGAAAGCAAAACAGTTATTCATTTGGCTAGAAGTAACCCATCCACTGCGGGAGGAGAAGGCTCGGGGACATGCAGAGAGTTGGAATTCACTTTATTGCTGCCATCTGAATGTGTTCATGGTGACAGCAGGGCCTTAAATGTGATTTTTATGCTCTTCACAGTCATTTTGGAAGGGATTATTGAATTCTCATTTTCATTATATTTTATAAATAGCAATTCGGTTATAATAAATATCTGGAATTCTCTTCGACTTTGCCCTTAGCTAATAATCGCGTATAAGAAATATAAGTAGGCAAGGAAGTGAAGTGCTGCTAATGTCATTGTGTATGTCAGTCTTGGACAGATCACTACTTACAGTGGAATGTGTCAGAATATCCGGGAGTGAAGACTGTACGTTTCCCAGATGGCCAAATTTGGAAACCAGACATTCTGCTCTATAACAGGTAAGCCTATTGAGCAAAGGAAAAAATGATTTTATGCTTGCATGCATGTAGCTATCAAGTATATTTGAATCTTTCACAGAAATGCTGGATATGTTATCTACGATTTGGGGCCACTGCTCCCTATATGGCTTTCCGAGTGGCCAGGCCTTGGAGAAGCAGCTCTGTCCGCCTCTGCCAGCATTCCCTGGTTTGGCACACACACGTGCACACACTGGCTAGCATGCTGCCTAAGATGTCCACAAAGTTGTGTGTTCTGGGGGCCTGGCATTGCTTCTGTGTGTATTGGAGTATTCTTGCATAAGGCAGTGCCTTTGTCCTCTGAATGGCAGTAGTTATGACCAGCGGTGGAAAGTGCTGGCCTTGGGACGCACTGCCAGGGCCCACAGTTTGGGCCTGCATCCTCATCTGATTTGTTCCCCCTTGTGCATTGGAGAGTTCTGTGGCAGAGATGGCTGCAGGTGAGCGTGAGGACCATCATCTCTAGCTGCATTCAGAAACTTCCCTGCGGGGAGTATACCTGTGTTTCTCCTGAGGTCAGGAAATAAAGGACACATCAGTAAACAGAGGCAGTCTGACTTGCAGACCAGATGCCTAAAAGGCAATTATCTAGGCAGGGTAAGTTTTTAGAAGCAGTAAATTTTTTTGTTGAACCGCATAGTCAAATAAGGGACCTCAGATCGTTTCTTACTAATAAGGTCTCAGATCTCATCAACAGCATCAGAAAAAAGAAAGTTGTTTCCTAGTGATGACTGCTGTCTTTCATCCCAGCCGGATGAAGCAGGAAGCCCAGGCTTTCCTGATGCAGGGAACGGTGTGACCAAATTGCCCTTGACGGTCACTCAGTGATCCTGCTGGACAAGCAATGTGTTGTCCTACGTGGCTACTTCCAGAAGGCGGGTGATGGCATTTCTTGTATTGACTTTTCATTCTGTCTCTGTCTTTGCTGCTGGGGGCCACATTTCACTTGAATCATTGGGGCTGTCTCTGATTTGCTGCCAATTTTTTGCTTCTTAAATTGGTTCTGACAACTGAGCTTTGAAAAACATCTAAAATAGGAGTAAGTGGTCCCCTGCTGAGTGGATCAAACACATGCCTTTCCATGCCTGGACTTGGGGTCTTCTATTTCTTGGGGGTTGTATTAGTTTGCCAAGGCTGCTGGAACAAAGTGCTACAGCCTCGGAGGCTTAAACAATAGACGTTGCCCTGTCACAATTCTGGAGGCCTGAAGTCTGAATCAAGGTGTTGGCAGGGCTGGCTTCCTCTGATCCTGTCTCCTTGGCGGGCAGGTGGCTGCCATCTCACTGAGTTGACATGACTTTCTCTTGTCCTTGTACGTGTCCCAATCTCCTCTCCCCATAAGCACTCCAGTCAAATTAGAGTAGGACCCCACGCTCATGACCCCCTTTTACTTTAATTACCTTTACAAAGGTTCTATCTTCAAATAGAGTCACACTCCAAGGCACCAGGTTTAGGATTTCAACCCGTGAGTGTGAGGGGAATGCAACTCAGTGCATAATGAGGAATGCATTGCCTCTGACTTCTGAGGGCAGAGGGTCAGGGCTGAGGAAGTCGGAGTGTTAATTTTAGCTGTAATATTTACAATCTGTATAACCTTTGAGTCTCAGATTTCTCCTTTGAAAATGGGGGAAGCGGCAGCTTCAGAGAGTTCGGAGGATCACTCTGGATGTGTTGAGCACACTTAGTTTGGTATTCGGAAAAGAGCACATGTTCCATAAAGGCAGTTGTATGTTTACAGGCAGAATGATGAGGAGTTCTGCTTTTAGAACTAGATGGTAATTTAACAATTTAGAAAAAAATAATCAATGTTTTTCATTTCCCAATTCATATTTTTTTTAAGTTTGAAATCAAGAATAAATTTTATAACATTCAGCCTGGGCAATGTAGCGAGACCCCATCTCTAACAATAGCAACAACAAATTAGCTGGGCATGGTGACCTGCACCTGCAGTGCCAGCTACTCAGGAGGCTGAGGCAGAAGGGTCCCTGGAGCCCAGCAGTGAGCTTTGATTGCACCATTGCATGCCAGCCTAGGTGACAAAATGAGATGCTATCTCCATATATATATATATATATATATATATATATATATATATATATATAAAGCCCCACTATATTATATGTATAATATGGTGGTGGAATCTTATTAATAAGGCTATATGAGGCAGTTTATATGGCTTATATGTAGGATCTTTAACTCCAAAATGCACAATGTTGATTATTCCACATGCTCTGGCTAATGAGGAATTTCCAAGTTGTAATTGAATTTCAAGGATCAAAGACATCGCAGTCTCTGCCTGATGAATGTTACCAGGGTCCAGGTCCTCAGAAACGATCCCTGCCCCGCATGCCTGATGCAGCTGCCTGTGCAGAATCCCATCACTCACACATCTCTTGACCTCTACTCAAGAATCCTGCTCTTTCCTCTTTCCCATGTGGCCGTAGACCATGTCTGCCAGGCTTCGTCATGGTGGATGTAGAGGCTGCTTCATTTTCTGCTTTTGTTTTCCTGAGACATGGAATATGAGACTTTTTTGAAGTAACTGCTAAATATACCACCTGCAGGTCCACATGAACCCATTGTGGAATGAGTAGATCTAGGAGAATAGTTAAGCCACTTGTAGACACATATCTATTGCTGCAGAACGAACCACTCAGAACTGAATGACTTAAAGCAGACAGCTCATATTATTCCTCATGATGCCATGGGCTGTCCAGCCCACGTGGCTGGTTGTCTATTTCACGTGACATTGGGCACAGCCATGGGCTGGGGCTCCACTGGGCTGGTGTGCCAAAGGGTGCACTTCCACAGTGGGGCAGGACTGGACTGAGCTGGTGGGGATCTGATCCTGATGTGAAGCTCAGACCCACCCTTTCTGGGCCTTTTCCACAAGACTCTATGTCCCCAGCTTGGTGGCCAGGAGTGCTCTGACAGGAAGGAAGTAGAGGCTGCTGGAACTTCCAGGGACTGAGTGTGGGAATCCTGCAACAGCCCTTCACCACGTTCTGTTGGTCAGAGTAGGCAGGGCCCAGCTTGGACATGAGGAAGGGGAAATCGGCACCCGTATCTAGGGCAAGAAGGGATGGGGGGAGGCCACATGGCGCTCTGGGGACAGGAGTGACCGCAGCTAAGGAAGGAAAGTGATGAAACTGCAAGGGTCCAAGCCAAGCCTCAGGGAACAGAGAGACCAGAGGAGGCGGGCATCGCGAAGGGGAATCACACCCCGCCATGTGCCCACTGAAAGGGGCAATGTGGGAGGGGGAGCAAGCACGAGGAGAGAGCTTCCAAAGAAGTCAGATCTTGTTATCCCTGCCTCCCTTGCTGCCTGGCTTCCCCTTGCCATCTGGACTCACTGCACAGCGCCCAGTTATGTGCCGAGCAGCCCACCCCTGCCCTTAGCCTCGTCCACTCTCCAGCTCTACTGCTTGTCCTTCAGCTCACTGACGCACTGATGCTTCCAGGTAGAGCATTTATATGAGCTTCTTGCAGTGGGGAGAATGCCCACCCCTCAACTCCCAGTCTGCCAGGGAAACCTCCCTGACACCCTCACCAGTGCCAAGTCTAGAACACATTTCTCTGCCATGTACAAAAGGATTCCTGTCCACGATGGCACTTAGGGTCTGCTACCTCTTAGGGGCACCTAGCGGGGCACTTGATACACGTTTGTGCAAAGACAAGATGGACAGAGGAAGGGAGGGCAGGAATTGGGAGGAGGAGTGAGGAGGACAGATCAGTGTGATACAGTACTGCTAAGAACAGCCAGAGAAGAAGGAAAGGGAAGAAATCATGTAGGCAAACTAGAAAGCATCCAACCGAGACTGAGTCCAAAAACTGACACAGGAAATAGCAAAAACAGGCTTAACTGTAATATCCTGACCCTCCGATATTGTTTCATTGGGGATTTTGAGAAATACTGAGTTTATGTTTTCTGCAGGCTTCCAGGCACAGAAAATAATGTGTTCTGCTCAGTAGACTCATCTGTGATTTCATTATGGTCTGAATGGAGTAGAGGGGCTTTTCCTAAAGGAGGGGGTTAAATGCATCATTTGTATAAGCCCCAGTTTTGAAAGGAGTGTTGGTGTAGCTCAGATGAAGCCTCCCAAACATGTCTGTCCTAATTCTCACTCTATTCTAGTTTGACATTGGAGTCCCCACATGAGTCACTATTGCTTTTTGAGATATAATGCATTTCAGTGCTTTGAAGCAGCTGGGTCACTGCAAAACAGCTATCTGTGCATCATTTCTGGAATGGGCTGCTATATTTCCTTGATAGATGGGGAACAAGTTGTGCCGCTGCCAGCCAGCTGGCCAGGTTGCTCTGAGGAGAGGATGGGCACGAATAAAAGCGTCTCTGTCTGGTGCTGAGCCCAGTCGTTTCTTTGTTGCTTTATTCTGCTTTACTTTAAGCCTGCGGCACAAGGAGTTTTCTGAACACCATCTTGCCCAAAGTGGGTAGCAATTATGGATGGCTTGCCATGATTTTCCCCTTTGGATGGAATTAAAGGCCTTGCTGGGATCAGCAGCTGGCTTGCAGAAGGGCAGTCTGAATCCCGGCAGCTCCGTGGATGCCCCTGTACCGTGCAGAGACAGGCAACTGCCTCAGTCTCTCTGGGCTTCTCTGTTTCCGAGCTGCTCAGTCAGAAAATTCTATTGAAATAATGGAAATCTTTTTTGATGAAGATATTTAAAGATGTTTTTGTTGGCTCTGAAAGTTTAGGACAGCATGGGGTGTCAGCCGTCCTTTTTCGCTGACCGTGCAAAGCTGCATTTGTCATCTGCAGGCTTCTGTCTTTCTTTCACTCATTTCCCTGACCCTGCGGGTGATAGCAGAGCCTGGAGAGGACACACTTGAGAGCAGTGTGGTCCAGCCTGTAAGGGCTTGTAATCATGCTCATCATTGACACCAGGTGTCTTAGGTTCCCCCAGGAGTCAACCCAGGGCAAGGATTCCTGAGCAAGTAGCTTATTTGGGAAGGGATCCTGGGAAGCAGGATCAGGGGAGGGGGAGTGAGGCAAGGAGGGGAGGCAAGCTGTTGGAGTGAGCATTGAAAGCAAATCATGCTACGGGCAACCAGAGCCCATTCCTACTGGGGAGCTCTGGGAGACTGTGTATAGCACATCTCAGACTTGTTCTCAGGAAACTGGGATGCTTATCTGCCAGCTGCCTTCCATTATAGGCTGAGAGCTGCTTCCAGGGGTGTCAGCTCCCTGGCATCTCTGGCTGGCCTGCCCCATGTGTGGACCAAGTGCAGAGCTGCAGATGCTTGCAGTAGGCAGCTGTCTTGGGCGTGGGATGATGATTGTCAACATGGTCTGCTACAGCACAGATGAACCGTACACTCCAGTTCTGGTTTCACCCTGGTGTGATTGTACATCCAATCTCAGCTTCTGGTGGGGAGCATAGCAACAATGTGGGTGGAAGGGAGAGAGCCCTAGGTCTTGAGATGGGGTGAGGGTGTTCCCAGCCAGAGCAGCGGAGGCAGGCAGGTGGCACTTTTCACTGGACTAAACAAGAGCCCAGGCCTGCATCCTAGCAAGTAGCTCCTGCTCTGTGTGGGCTGCCATGTGTCTGTTATGGTACCAAGGCAGTGCCCACATGGAATGGCATCTTAGGGAATGAGTCTGCAAGATATAGTATTGTCATGCCAATAGCTCCTGAGATTGTGGTATCCCTCGGCATAACCAAGGTTGGCCTGCTGATGCTCAAAGTGTCTTCGTGCAGTCATGGCCAGGCTCCTGAAGGGCCCAGGGGCATCACTGGAAGGTGACATGGTTGCTATAGTTTGAATATTTGCCCTCTATAAATATTTAAATATCTATTCTCTCCAAAATTTCTGTTAAAATTTAACCCCCCAATGTGACAGTACTGAGAAGTGGGGCCTTTGAGGAGCCACTGGGTCATGAGGGCTCTGCCCTCATGAATGCTTTAATTTATTCATGGATCAGTGGATCAATAGGTTGTCATGGGAATGGGACCGGTAGCTTTATAAGAAGAGGAAGAGAGGCCTGAGCCAGCACCTGCAGCCCCCTCCCCATGCAATGCCCTGTACCACCTCGGGACTGCAGAGAGTCCCCACCAGCAAGAAGCCCTCAACAGATATAGCTCCTTGATCTTGGACTCCTGGCCTCCATACTTTAAGAAACGAATTCTTTTCTTTATAAATTACTCAGTTTCAGGCATTCGGTTATAAGCAACAGCAAACAAACTAAGACAGTAATAGTTCAGAGGAGTTTTGAGGATGTGCTGTTACAGCTTCTGTATTATCAAATATTTGCACCCGAGCTGGAGGGAAGCTGCTTCTAACTCATGTGTGGTGGGGAGAGGGGGAGCGAGTAGCAGCCTGTTTTCAAGAAGTGAGCGGAGCCAGCCAACCTGTGTTTGCATCTTCAAAGTCATCCTGTGAACCGTCCATCTCACCCTCCCCTGTCTCGTCACGGCCTCCGTGGATGTTTATTTTTAATTCGTTCATTCGCTCAACCAATATTTAGCAAAGGCTCCCCCAGCACAGTCACACGCTGCTCTGGGAACACATGATGCAGCAGTGATCCAACCAGACCCTAAACCGCCAGAGAAGCAGAGATGAGGAAGAGAGGAGGGGCATGGGCCAGAGTGTGGGTACTCCCAGAAAAATGAAGCAGGACAGGGGATAGGGAGGGCTGAGTCAGAGGTCAGGGAGAGACCAGGAGGCTGACTAGAGGGCCGTGAAGTAACAGGCCCCGCAATATCAAGTGGAGGGTGTTCCCGACAGGAAGAACAGCCGTGTGGGGGCCCTGTTGAGAAGGCTTGTGCAAGACTGTGAAATGCAAAAGAACAGTGAGGGAGGAAGAAAGACGACTGGGCTCCCGTGGAATGCTGGGCGTGGTCACAGGTGCCTTCCTGGTCATCCGAGTCTGTAGGGGACTTTGCCTGTCCTGGTCTTCAAACTAGTTTTCAACTCTAACTTCTAGAAAACTGATGGCAAAACAAATTATTCCAGTCTACAGAGAAGCAACTGGGTTCTGTCTGGTGGACCAGCTCCCCTGCGGACAGATGTGGGGCAGTGTGCCCAGTCACCTTTGTCTGTGTCTGCTTTTAGGATGCTCTGCAGAACTGGTTTGAATATTTTCCTGGTTCCTTCATTAATGACTTAAGTAGTCTTTGACACATGGTCATTTTAAATTTGTGCAAGGGTTGTGATTTTATCTTTTTAAAAATTCATCAGTTGCCCTGAGGCAGGAACACGCAGTCCAGGTCTGTCCTAGGAACAAGTGCAGCTGCTGTGGCTGGAGAGAACTGCTGGGTGGGGAAGGCCAGTGGTCAGGGAAAGGGTCAGAGACACGATGGAGGAAGCTGGGGACCAAGTCGTGGAGGTCTTGGCTTTGACTGTGAGTGAGACAGGAGCGACAGGAGAGGCCCTGATACCTTTGATAGAATTTTTGTTTCAGTTTCTTTAGGCTTTGAAATTTTTAAAAATATTTCTTATGTTCTCCTCTTGACTTGTTAGCAGTTGATTCCCGTGAGGCGATTTTGTCCGGAGGTTATTCTCTGTGCTTTTCTGCTTGTACCCTCCTCCCAGCGCACGTTTTGCTTTTGTTCTTTCTTTAGCATCTCAGCAAGAGGAAGGGAGGAAGGGCAAAAGCATGTGTGTCCTTACTCAGCTCCTGGTGGCCCAGCCGTTTGCCTTGGGCTAACTTGGAGCCCACCCGTCTGCACCAGAGTGAGTGGACTGTTGCCGGCTACTGTTAATGCTGCCTGCCTCATCGGTGCTTTCCGAAGGTCCCATCCACTGCGTTCAGCTTACTTGCCCTGAGCTCCTGGTCTTCAACACCCTGGAGCCAAGCCCCCTTTACTGGACACTTGCCCAGTGCCAGCAAATGGTAGCCAGGACATCGTGGCTTTATGCCTTCTTGCTGGACTTACAGTCTGTTTGAGAGTCAACAATTCTCACAGCAGGAAACCAGTGCTCAGAGAGGTTCAGCCCCTTGCCCGAGGTCACACAGCCGTATCTGCCTGACTCCAGAGTCTGACCCATTACTGGCCAGTCTCTTGTCACATTAAGGAAGAGCTCAGGCTCTTGTGCTTTATTTTCTAAAGTTAAAAGGCAGAGAGATCCCCTCTCCCTCCTGCTGAGCTGGCTCCACTTTTGCACCTGCTCTGGGCTGCTCTGCCAGTCAGCCTTCCAATTCCTGAAAAGACTGAGTTTGTTTTTTCTGAAGCTGCTGTGGGGTTTTCACACTGTCGCTTCTTGACTGTTTTCACTCAGCATCTGACATTTACCTTTCCTTTGACCAAATTCCCTGCCAGCCGGTATGGGCCACAGAGCAGTCCCACAGCAGAGTGTGGAATGACAGAACCCAACTGCTGTGCGAGAGTTTGAGCAGAATTTCAGGCAGAGGACAGCTGCTGTGGTGAACGGACTTTTGTGGGGATGGCAGTGCATTGAGGTGGCCAGGACGAGGCTGTCTTCCAACATGTGGCAATGGGCAGTCCACAGAGTAGCTCCCCAACCCCTTGCACCCCAAGGGCCCTGAAACTAATCGTGCCCAAGAGCACGGCTTTTGGAGATGAGCTTGTTGATCTTTGTGGCGTGGAACACAGAGCCAACAGGGGTGTAATATGTGAGACTCCTGAACTCAATGGGCTGTTCAGTCTTCATCATGAGCTGCTTGAGGGAGCAGGGCGGGCAGCTAGGTAAAGGCCAGGGACAGCCGCCACCCCGCCCCTTCCCGAGCCTGCTGTGGGGTTTCTGCATATGTCCGCTGCCCACCAGCGCTGTGCTCTTCAGCTGTCTGCACAGGAGGAGACTTACAAAGTTGTGTGTTGAGGCATCGGAAGGCAGCTGGGCCTCTCCAGCATGCTAGGACCTCAGGGGTGCAGGGTGTGGGGGCCTAAGCAGGATGTGCCCCATTGCTTGTAGCAAAACCTGGAGTAACTGAGGCTTTCCTTATGGGCCAGGGCCACAGCGTTGGTGGAACTGATGCTGTCAGTCAGCTGGGTGGTATTATCTGGGCACCTACTCTGTGTAAGATACTGTGCTTCTAGGAAGACTCACATTCACTGCCCTTGAGGCATGTGTCATCAGTAGCAAATTGTGTTACCCTGGGTGGTCTCATCTGATGTAATTATGTGTCCTTCAGTGAAGTCATCTAAAATTACGCTGTCTGCCTCCCGATTGAGGAAATGGTTTATGAAATTAAAGGGCTTGTTGACGCAGTTCTGAGGCCTTGACTCCAAACCCCCGTGCTTTTCCCAATCTTTGGCAGGCTCTTTGTGGCTGTAGGACAAGGGCACAAAGTACATCTTGCAGAGCAGAAGATGATGTATGACAGGGACATAACATCTTAGAAAGATATGGAAGGGGGAGAGCCTCATCCAGTGGCAGGGCATGGGCAACTGTCCACAGCGCGGTGGCCATACGTGGTAGTCCGTCTGGGACAGCCCCCGTTTGTGCCTGAGGTCCTGGCACTGCTGTTAATGGTGCCCTTTTTGACTTTTAAGGTGGGGCACTTCATGGGAAGACATGTGAGGTAGGTCATGGCACAGGCCCTTAGCAGGGATGGGGAGAGACCACCTTGGAAGGGACCAAATGTGGCAGGACCCTCAATGCATGTGCTGGGAATGAAAGGGAGAGGGAAAAGAACAGGATAATTGAGTCAGGGACTGGCTATAACCTAAGGAATTGTAACCAGGCCAGCCAGACTTCTCCCCTGGAAATCTGACCGTGACTCCCGGCCACAGTCACCTACTCTGGGCTGCTGCGTACCTTGGAGGACCCTTTGTAAATATCACATGATGCTACAGATGTCAGTTTGCTTCTTGTTCCTCCTGACTGTCCAGTGAGCTCCTTGGGAGCAACCACGTTCTATTCATTTTTTAAATCTCCCCAAGTTAGTGTGACAAGTAGCACATGGCAAGCAGCACATCGCAGTGGGTGAGGGACTAGTGGGGCTGCTGTCCTTTTCCAGGAGGGAGTTGCTGGGGGCCAGAACCTGGGCAAGTAGCCCTTGGAACTCAGGATCTCTGGATCAAGAGGACCATCTTCCCGGACCCTTAGATAAAAAATAAGTAGGGCCGGGTGCCGTGGCTCAAGCCTGTAATCCCAGCACTTTGAGAGGCCGAGGCGGGTGGATCACGAGGTCAACAGATCGAGACCATCTTGGTCAACATGGCAAAATCCCATCTCTACTAAAAAGACAAAAAAATTAGCTGAGCATGGTGGCGTGTGCCTGTAATCCCAGCTACTCAGGAGGTTGAGACAGGAGAATTGCCTGAACCCAGGAGGCGGAGGTTGCGGTGAGCCGAGATCGCGCCATTGCCCTCCAGCCAGGGTAACGAGCAAAACTCCGTCTCAGAAAAAAAAAAAAAAAAAAAACAATAAGTGAGGTACTGATTGTGTGGGTCAGGATGCAGGGTGTGGTTCCTAGCCCGAGAAGCAAATCAGTGTAGAAATTCTTCTCCTCTCTCCTTCACTACCCAGGCCAATCTACCTTGAAGGGTTATCCATTTGAAATTACTTTGCTGATCTTTTCACATTATTTGTCATCTTTTTTAAATGTAAATTTTACATTCTTAGGTAATCACATTTTTGTGTTGTTTTCCTTATGGATCCTTTATAGCCTTGGGGTCCCAGACCAGGAGACTGTCAATTTATTCTATTATAGTTTCTTCTGAGAAGTTTTGGTAAACTGAATAGTCTGGTTTTTATGTATATGTTTTCTTTCCCTAAAATGTTTGTGCATGCTATGGGGTAAGGGTCCAGCGTTACTTTCTTTAAGGGATGGAAAATAATTCTAACAGCACTTATTGAGCAATACCTCTTTCTCCCCACAGAATTGAAGTGGGATGGTTATATTCATCTATGCATGTGCGAATACCGTATTGAGAGCTGAGTGGGGTGAATAAAAAGAGACATACGTCTTGAATATCTTGCACTCATGATGAAAGCAGAACCCTTATAAGCTCTCAAAGCAAATAATCACAGTAGCAAGAAACAGCAGCCTCATAAAGGACTACTTTCAAATATTGAAGGGCAATTATTTTTAAAATCAAATATTTTACTGAACTTTCTGAGCAAAAATTAAAGCAGTTTCAAGGATGTAAAGACTTAAGTCTGAAAGAATTTCTCAGAGTTGTAATTTTTCTCCAGCAAAATGAGAAGAAACCAAGAAAGAGGGCCGCCTAGGAAATAGTCAGCACTCGTGAGTGATGAAATCACTAAAAGTCATAGTTCAGTCTAATTACCCGATATGGTTGTTAAATATAAGTAATGACTTAGAGGTTTCCGTTGGCAGGAGTCTAAGAAGTAGAAAAAGTAACAACAGCAGTTTGGTGTTGGCCTTCTTTGGTTCATGCATGATAAACATAACCCCCATTAAATGCAAAAAATGAAAAAAAGTACAAATAAATATATATGTTAAATATTTGAATAGCTATCAGGGTAACAGAAATAATATCATTATTTGCAAACCAGTAGACATAAAATTAGGGACCAAAGCCTGAAGTTGATACTTCTAATGCAAGAAGAGAAAATTGAGAAACAGTGTAAGTATGGGGACACTTATGGATCCCCAGATTGGGTATAAACATCATTTTAAACTGAAGACATTTGAGATTAAACAGATAGAGAAAGAAGCTTTTTCAGAGCTAGCTTGTCTGACTGCAGGCAAAAGCTTCTGGGAGTGAGGCTGCCATGCATCTTCTTTCTAGAGGAGTTTTTACTGGCTGGAGAGAAGATGGAAAAGACCGCTTGCACCTACATAAACAAAACATTCTGACAGACTTTCTTATCTCCCATTTGCTCCTCTTGAAACCTATTCGTTCTTCTTATAGAAGCCCTTCTCTCCCCTCTCTCTCTCCTGTGAAGTATAGGATCTCATCTGTAGCTCTTTGAAAAGTTACGTTTTATTTGTGCTCCCATGCACATTTATGCATAAAAGTCAGTTTTCTCTTGCTCAGCTGTCTTTTGTCAGTTTAATTCCTAAGCCCCCCCACCCCCCAAAAGACTCTGTAAGTGTAGAGGAAAAGCATTTCTTCTCTAACACGAGAAAATCTGGCAAAAAAAAAAAAACCCTACAAAAAAAAAAACTGGAAAGCAAACATACTAGCAGTAACAAGTTAAATCAATCACTAATCACAAAAATTCAAATGGGTTTAAATTCCATAACAGTTCTCAAACCAAAACAGACTCCTGGATTGGTTTCAAAAAATCAAAATCCAAGTATATTATATATACAGAAGGTAGATTTTAATCAAATCATCCATAAGTTTGAAAATAAAAGTATTGAAAAGCCATGACTGTCAAATGCTGTAAGAAGAAATAGCTTTAGCATTGTTCTTATTTCACAAATATAGATGAAAGAAAAAATAAAAAGGGACAAAATGAATATTTTATATTGATTAAAGGAAAAATTATTGCAAAAACAAGTGGTCATGAATAACTATGTTGCAATGTGACTGCAAAAAAATCAATGCTGATGAAATTCAAAGGAGAAATTTTAAAAAACCAGGATCTGGAGAAAGATAAGCATGCTTAGATGGACTGAAATAACACAGTTGATCAAACTAACCCAGAAGATATATGGCAAGATTTGTATTCAACACGTAATTCCCAAAAGTAGTAATATTCACAAAAAATAAACGAAGACTGGGAGAAAATTCATAAGCAGATCAATATTACTCAGAAGAAAACTGGTAAACAAAGCTGACTGCTGGAAAGTTAGGTGAATAAAACTCAAAGTCAGAGAAAAAGCAAAGATGAGAAATGTTACGGACTGAATGTGTCCCCTCAAAAACTAGTATGTTGCAATCCTAACCCCCCAAGGTGATGGGCTTAGAAGGTGGGGCCTCTAGGAGGGGATTAGGCCATACAGGTGGAGCCTCATGAATGAGATTAGTGTCCTTATAAGAAGAGACACAAGAGCTTGCTTCCTATCTCTGCTTCTTTGGCCATGAGAGGACACGAGGAGAGGATATGTATCCACAGACCAGGGCAGTTGCCCTCGCCAGACACCAGATCCATGGGCGCTTTGATCTTGGACTTCGAGACTCCAGAACTGTGGGAGATAAATGTTTGTTGTTTAAGTCCCCTGTCTATGGCAATGTGTCACAGCAGCCAGAACTGACTAAGACAACAGCTGTGGCTGCTTTCAACTGCCTGGTGGATGCCCTAGCCAGAGCCCTGTGACAGCACTTAAAAAAAAAAAGCTAAGTATTACAAAGAAGAGACAACATTCTCATTACTTACAGTTAATTATTCACCTAAAGGCAGACTCAGCTGACAAACTTTGAACTAATAAGAGGTTTAAGAAAGAAGACAATAGCTGAGCTAGGTGTCAGTGATGAACAGTGAAGTGAAATGGAAAGAAAAGACCTCCTTTACACTCCTGATGATAGCCATAAAATACCAAAAAATAAACCTGGTACAAATGTACCAAACCACTGTGAGGAGAACTAAAAATTTGCAAAAGCCCCTGAAACAGTGAAAGAGCCGAGAAGCAGCACGTGGGGTCTGCCAGCTCTCCTTCCCCTCCAGCTGGGCCATGTGTTGGTAGCCTGGAGCAGCAGCAGGGTTCCTGCCTGGAGTCCCAGAGTCAGGGACTTAGAGTCAGGGAGCACGCCCAGGCTGCCTGGGAGACTGTAGAGAGGCTCCACTGCAGTCTTCCTTGGGTTAAGAGGGGAAAATCGGGAAGAACTTTAGCAACTCTCTGGCTGCTCAGGGAGTTCTTAGATGGTGCTTTGGGCTCCACATGGGGGCTCTAGATCCTGCTCGGCTGGTTTGTTCCTCTGATTCCATGTTCCAGTGTCTGCTCTGGCTAAGAAGCAGCCAAGGGCTTGTTAACAATGGAAACTACATCTCTACCTCCTCAGGGTCTGATACAGCAGGTGTGGAGTACAGCTCAGGAATCCATCATACGTGGTCCTCCTGGATTACTTGTGAAAGACTCTGTCCTGCTGGGCATGAATACCAGCTTGCATTCCTTTAATTAGGTGGAAACTAGGAGGTATTTGGTGGCTGGAAGTCATGAATTTCAGCCCATATGCTTGCTTCAATTACATGCTTGTGTCCCTCCTGCTGTCCAGAGAAAACCAACTGAATGATGAATGGTGCTCTCACTGTTGGTGACTGATGGCAAAAAAAAAATGATCCAGAACTTGATTTTGACAATATGAATGTTTCTCCCTAATACCTAGTTTGTGCTTCTCATTTTCCCGGGGGTGCAGTAACACTGGAGAACTTCAGTGAATCGTTACAGAATTCCTTATGCATGTTTGTAGTTAATAGGGAAAATATGTCGTGTCTGTAACGTAGCTCCTTTGATGTTCTTAGTAAGCAAAATATAGTATGGATTCCACGTTACTGACTTCCAGATGGTGCCTCTAAAGGTTAGGACTATGAGCTAGTTAAATGTTTTGTCCCTACCAGTGAATTCATGGCTTCATAAAGACCTGCGGTAGGTAGCATCTGAGTCTGCATTTTGCATTTATTTCTGACTTTTAAGTCTACATTGATACAATCTCTTTATATTGGCTTTGTTGAACTCTACCTCATTTATCATGAAAGCTGACTTCAGGTTGAGGGCAAGGCAAAGAAGCCTTCATATTTCAAAACAGGAAGATTGATAGCTACCACACGGTCAACTTGCTTAATCTCTGTTCCTCTTTCCCTAAACTGCTACATTTCATTTTATGTATCTTCTTTCATTCCATCTGATAAATACATTTTATGGGGTTATACTGATTGCATTTTTCACGCATCATATTTTCCATGGGTTTTTTTTTTTGAGACGGAGTTTCGCTCGTTACCCAGGCTGGAGAGCAATGGCGCGATCTCGGCTCACCGCAACCTCCGCCTCCTGGGTTCAGGCAATTCTTCTGCCTCAGCCTCCTGAGTAGCTGGGATTACAGGCACGCGCCACCACACCCAGCTAATTTTTTGTATTTTTAGTAGAGACGGGGTTTCACCATGTTGACCAGGATGGTCTCGATCTCTTGACCTCGTGATCCACCTGCCTCATTTTAATAGTGACATAATAATTCATAGAGATGATACTTTCTAGTTCACCATTGTTGGATTTAGTGCATTTCTAACTCTTAAAAGTTTTATTTTGAAGTATTAATAATTATAGGTCATAAGACATGGAAAAAAATTATGGGGAGGTACATTTTCCTATTCCTCCTAATATTCCCCTTCAGTAACTCTTTAATTCTAGTATAGTATCAAAGCCAAGAAATTGGCTGGGCGCGGTGGCTTAAGCCTGTAATCCCAGCACTTTGGGAGGCCGAGGCGGGTGGATCACGAGGTCAACAGATCGAGACCATCTTGGTCAACATAGTGAAACCCCGTCTCTACTAAAGATACAAAAAATTAGCTGGGCCCGATGGCTCGTGCCTGTAATCCCAGCTACTCGGGAGGCTGAGGCAGGAGAACTGCCTGAACCCAGGAGGCGGAGGTTGCGGTGAGCCGAGATCGGGCCATTGCACTCCAGCCTGGGTAACAAGAGCGAAACTCCGTCTCAAAAAAAAAAAAAAAAAGAAAGAAAGAAAGAAATTAACATGGGTATATGCCACAGAGTTTATTCAGGTTTCACCAGTTTTACATACATGCATTTTTGTGGTATATATAATTCTAAGCAATTTTGTCACATGTATTGATTCATGTAACCACCACCAAATTAAGATAAAAACTGTTCCATGACTTCAAAAATCTCTTGCACTAACCCTTTACAGCCACATTCCTCCCTCTTGTCCCTAACTCCTGGCAAACACTAATCTATCTCTGTAATTGCGGCATTTCAAGCATATTACATATGTGGACTAATATAGTTTGCAACCTTTTGAGGTCGGCTGAATAGTGGTCCATGGTATGGATGTACCACAATTTGTGTAACCATTGATCCATGAAGAGACATTTGAAACGTTTTCAGTTTTTGGCTATTGCAGTCACAGCTTCTGTGAACATCCATGTACATATTTGTTTGTCCTTTTTTTTTTTTTGAAGAGGTTTCCACTCGTCTGGTATAAATTACATAAGCATGCAATTGTCAGGTTGTGTAATGAGCAGATGTTTCGTTTTATAAGAGACTGTCATACTCTTGTCCAGAGTGGCTGTTCCCACCAGAAGTGATCGAGTTACTTCACATCTTCCCCAGGATTTGGTGTTATCGCTATTTTTTAATCTTAGCCATTCTAGTAGGTGTGTAGTTATAACCCATTGTGTTTTTAATTTGCATTCTTCTAGTGGCTAATGATGTTGCACATCTTACCATGTGTTGGTTCGTCACCTGTATATCCTCTTCATTGAAATATATGTTCATGTCTTTTTTGCCCATTTTCTAGTTAGATCATGTGCGGTTTTGTTTGTTTTTAGTCTTTAGATTTAAGAGTTCTTTTTTCTAGATATGACTTTTGTTAGATATGTGTTTTGAAAATATGGTTTGTCTTTCTGTAGTTTATCTGTTTATCTCCTTAACAGGGTCTTTCACAGAGTAAACATGCTCTTTTAAAAAATTATAATAAAGTTGTTTATCAAATTTTACTTTGCTGGATTGTGTTTCTAATGTTAGGTCTTAGAAGTCATAGCCTAGAGTCCTGAAGATTTTCTCCTATGTTTCGTTCTAAAAGTTTCATATTTTTAAGTCTTACGTTTAAGTCTGTTATTTATTTTAAATTAATGTCAATTTTGGTATGATAGCTGAGACTTACATCTAAGTTTATCCTTTTGCCTATGGATTTTCAGTTGTTCCAGCTCCACTCATTGAGAAGATTATATTCCTCCTCTGAAACGCTTTGAAAAAATCAGTTGAGCATATTTGTGTGGGTTTACTATTGGGTTCTCAATTCTATTTTCTTAATCTAAACGTCTCTCCCTCTACTCTTTTGGTTTTGCTATAATAAGGCTTAACATTGAGTAAAGTGCTTTTTCCATTTTTATTGTTCTTTTCCAACTTTTTTTTAGCTAAAGTTTCTTTGTTTATATAAATTTTAGACTGACTGTGTATCCATACATACAAAACTCTTGAAGGTTTTTTAATGGGAATTTTGTTAAATCTGTAGGTTATTGTAGGGACAGTTAACATCTTTACTATTAATATGTTGGACCTTCCAATCCATGATCATGGTATGTCCCTTTTATTTAAATCTATTATTTTTCCATCAGTCTTTTGTAGTTTTCAGCACCTAAGATTTATGCTCGTTTTGTTAAATATGTATTTGTTACATTTTTGACCAGTTGAAAATGATACTGCATTTTCAGTATCCACGTTTATTGTTAGTATAACAGTTACTTATTCTATATCGATCTTGTATTTCTGATCTTGCTGAACTTACTCATTAAGTCTAGAAGGTTTATTAATTTTTTTGTTTTTGTTTTGAGATTCCTTTGGATTTTCCACATAGACCCTCACTCATGTCATGTAAAAAAAAAAAGGAACTTTTTTTTCTTTCTTTCTGATTTCTAGGCCTCTTATTTTCTTTACTTTCCTGGCTAGGATTTCTAGAATTAGAATGTCAAAAGTGAACATCTTTATCTTGTTTCTGATCTTATGGGGACAGCATCCAGTCTTTCACTATTAAGTATGATTCTAGCTCTAGGTTTTTTGTCAAATTTCTTTTTTCAGGATGAGGAAGTTTCCCTCTATTCCAGTTTTCTGAGACTTTTTATTATGGATGAGTGTTGAGTATTGTTACTTGCTTTTTCTGCATAAAATGATGTAATCATGTGATTTTTCTTCCTTAGCTTCTTAATATGTTAGATTACATTAATCAGTTTTCAATTATTGAACTAGCTTTACATTCATGGAACAAACTCTACTTGGTCATGTGTGTAATTCCTTAAATATGCTGCTAAGCTATATTGCCAGTATTTTATTGAGTTGTTTATGTGTATTTATGAGAATATGTGGTCTGTAGTTTTTTTTTTGTTTGTTTTTTTGAGACGGAGTTTCGCTCTTGTTACCCAGGCTGGAGTGCAATGGCGCGATCTCGGCTCACCGCAACCTCTGCCTCCTGGGTTCAGGCAATTCTCCTGCCTCAGCCTCCTGAGTAGCTGGGATTACAGGCACACATCACCATGCCCAGCTAACTTTTTGTATTTTTAGTAGACACAGGGTTTCACCATGTTGACCAGGATGGTCTCAATCTCTTGACCTCGTGATCCACCTGCCTCGGCCTCCCAAAGTGCTGGGATTACAGGCGTGCGCCCGGCCTTGTTTTTGCATTTTGTAAGTTTTTTCTACTGACTTTGTCTACGTTTGGTTATAAGTTTAATAAAAGCCTCTTAAAATGAATTGATAAGTGTTTTATCCTATTGTATATACTGGGAGACAGTTACAGAATTGGCATTAATTCTTCCTTAAATGTTTGGTAAAATTCCCCAGTGAAGCTATCAGGATCTGGAGATATATTTTTGAAAAATATTTAAAATTATGGACTCAATGTGTTTAATTGTTTTAGGGATCTTCAGCTTATCTATAACCTACTGGTTGAGTTTTGATAGTTTGTGCTTTTCAAGGAATTGGTGTGTTTCATATAAGTTGCAAAATGTATGTGTTAAGTTCTGTGTAAAGAGTTGTTCACAGCTTACCTCATCATCCTTTTGATATCTACAATGTCTGTGTAGTGATACATGGGATACATTCCTGGTATTGGTTTGTCAATTTTATTGGTATTTTCAAAGGCAGATTTTCATTTCATTGATTTTTTTTCTTTTTTTCTCTTCTCTCTGTCAGTGACTTTATACTTTTAGATTTATTATTTGTTTCCTTCCACCTGTGGAGCTTGTCTTCTCTTTTCTAGTTTCTTACCAAGTGAGCATAGATACAGACTTGAAACTTTTTCTCTTTTTCATATAAGCAGTACTATAAATGTATTCTCAGCACTACCAGCATGTCATACATATTGATACATTGTATTTTTATTCAATTCAGTGTATTTTTTTTATTTCCTTGAGACTTTCTCTTTGACTCATGGATTATTTAGCAGTTTGGCATTCAGTTTCCAAGTGTTTGAAGATTTTCTTGTCATCTTAATGCTATTTATGTCTAGTTTGATTCCATTGTGGGCAAATACCACACTTTGTGTGGCTTCACTTCTTTTAAATATATTGAGGTTTTTCTTAGGCTCAGGATATGATCTATCTTGGTATGTGTTCCATGAGTACTTGAAAATAGTGTATTTTTGCTGTTGTTGGTAGACAGTTTTCTAAATGCCAATTAAATCCTGTCATTTGATGATGTAAGTTCTTTTTATCCTTGCTGATTTTCTGTCTAGATGTCCTGTCATGAATTATTGAGAGAGGAGTGTTGAAGTCTCCAAATATAGTTATGAACTTGTCTATATCTTTTGAAAACTTCCATCAGTTTTTGGTTCACGTATTTTGAAGCTTTCCTGTTTGAAAAAGCATTTATGATTGCTGCATCTTCTTGGTAGATTGAGCTTTTATCATTATGTAAATTTACATCTGTCTTTCATAATTTTCTTTTCTCTAAGAGCTGCTTTATCTGATAATAACATAATTACTCTTGTGGGTTTTTTTGGGTAATGTTTGCTGGTTATTTATAGTGTTTTTGAGTGCCTCTCTTTGTGCACCTATTTTATGATTGTTCTAGATACTACATTTTATGTATGTAAGTTACTACTGACTACTGGTATAAACATCTTACTCGTTCAAATAAAGTAGATAAATTTTCCTTTCCTTCTTTTATTATTTTTTTCTCTTTCAAGAACTTCTTTAGCCATACTTCTTGGGTGATTCTGCTGGTCACTAGTTCTCTTAGTTTTTATTTATCTGAAAATGTCTTGACATTTCTTCATTATTCCTGAAATATATATATATATATTTTTTTTGAGATGGAGTTTTGCTGTCATTACCCAGGCTGGAGTGCAATGGTGCGATCTCGGCTCACCGCAACCTCCGCCTCCTGGGTTCAGGCAGTTCTCCTGCCTCAGCCTCCCAAGTAGCTGGGACTACAGGCATGTGCCACCAGCCCAGGTAATTTTTGTATTTTTAGTAGAGACAGGGTTTCACCATGTTGACCAGGATGGTCTTGATCTCTTGACCTCGTGATCCACCTGCCTCGGCCTCCCAAAGTGCTGGGATTACAGGCGTGAGCCACCGCGCCTGGCCTCCTAAAAGATATTTTAACTGGATTTAGAATTTTGAGTTTACTGATAATTTGTTTCGGCATTTGAAAACTGTCATGCCCCCTCCTGCTGGTCCCTGTGGTTACTGTTGAAAATTCTTCTGTCATTTAAATTTGTTGTTGTTTAGTTTTGTTTTTCCCCTGGCAGATCATTTTTCTCCAGATGCTTTCAAGACTTTCTCCTTGTGTTTAATTTTCAGATGTTTGATTATAATGATTCTTGGCATGATTTTATCTGGTTTGGGTTTTACTCAGCTTCTTGAATCTGTAGATTTACATCTTTTATTAAATTTGGAAAATTTTAAATAATTATTTCTTCAAATATTTTTTATTTTCATTTTCTTTCTCTCTTTCTGAGACTCTCATGACACAAATATCACATTTTGTTATGGCTTTCCAGCCCTACAGGCGCTGTTGATTTTTTTTTTTTGTCTATTTTGTCTGTTGTTCAGATTTAATAATTTCTATTCTGTCTTCAGTCAGGTTCTTTCCTTTGCTATCTCCACTGTACTGTTGAGCCCAGCCCACATGTTTGTAATCCCAGTTATTGTATTTTCAGTTCTACATTTTCATTTAGTTTTTCTTTACATCTTCTATTTATCTGTTAAGACTTTCTACTTTTTCATTGGTTTCAAGCATGTTCTTAACTGTCTACCAAAGCATTATTATGATTGAGGTTTTAAAATCCAGACGATGCAACTTTCTGAATCATCTGTTTTGGCATCGGCTAATTTTCTCTTCTCATTAAAACGGAATTATTTTCTTGATCTTAGTATTACGGGTGATTTTCTTTTTTTTTTTTTTGAGATGGAGTTTCGCTCTTGTTACCCAGGCTGGAGTGCAATGGCGCGATCTCGGCTCACTGCAACCTCCACCTCCTGGGTTCAAGCAATTCTCCTGCCTCAGCCTCCTGAGTAGCTGGGATTACAGGCATGCGCCACCATGCTCAGCTAATTTTTTGTATTTTTAGTAGAGACGGGGTTTCACCATGTTGACCAGGATGGTCTCGATCTCTTGACCTCGTGATCCACCCGCCTCGGCCTCCCAAAGTGCTAGGATTACAGGCGTGAGCCACTGCACCCAGCCTACAGGTGACTTTTTAAATTATACCCTGGACATTTTGGGTCTTATTGTTTGAGACCCCAAGTCTTATTTCAGTCTTTCTTTTTGCTAGGCCTCCTCTGGCATTGCTCTCAGAGGAGGACACCACCCCTGCTCTCGAGTGGTCCAGACTTCCCACACAGGCTCTGTTGACACCTGGAAGGGATGGGAACCTTGGTACTGCTAGGGCAGAAGGGGAAGTCCAGGCTCTTCGTGTGTCCTCCACTGATACAGCAAGTGGCGACTGGGTCAAGATGAAGTCCCCGCTTGGCCTTCTCTAACATCGCCTCATGCAAGTGTAGGGAGGAGCATCTCCCTTTGCCTGGGGACGTTTGAATCTAGAATCCTCAGTGGGCCTTTGCTATTGAGGCTGCTGGTGGAGTCTGGCTTTTCCTTTGGTGTTTTTCTGGGGCACGATTCTTGGCTAGACACAGTGCTGCTGTCAGGCTGCTTCTGTCCTGATCCTTGGGTGAGAGGGCAAGCTTTTCTCAGGACTTCTTTGGTCTGTACCTGTTGGGGTTTTTGTTGTTGTTGTTTGTTTTATTTTGTTTTGTTTTGTTTGTTTGATGCATTCTCCTCCAGAACACAGTTTGGAATAGGTAAGATAAATAGTAAACCGAGAGACCTCAGCACCATGACATTCTGCCTGTCACAAAGGTGCTGTCCCTTCTGTCTTCTCTGCACTGCTCACAGCCTTCTTATGCTTATTCAGACTTCTTAGTGGAGTGGATTATGTTCAGACTTCTTAGTCATATTTAGCGAGAGTAATAATGATTACTCAGCACAGGCTGCCATAACAAAATACCATAGACTGGGAGGCTTTAAATAACAGAAATTTATTTTCACACAATTCTGGAAGCTGAGAAGTTCAAGTTCACGGTCCCGGATTTGGTTCCCTGATGAGAATTCTGTCCGGTTTATGACTTTCTTCCCATCGTGTCCTCACATGGCAGAGAGAAAGAGAGAGGACGAGGCAAAGAGAGGGGCGTGTGCTGGCCTCCCTCTTCCTACAAGGCCACCAGTCCCTTCAGACTAGGGCCCTACCGCTGTGACCTGCTTTAACCCTGGACAGCTCCTGCTTGTCATTTTTAGCCATATTACCTCCTTATCATCTGTCTTTTTTTTATGCTGTCACAGCAAGTGGTATTTTTCTGAAAGCCTATGCTTAGTTTATTTAGACTTTATAATTTTTCAGGTTAAGGTTGGTCAATTTCTTCACTCAAGCTAAAGGAAAAGCTCTTTTAAAAAATCAGCCTTGGGCTGGGCGCAGTGGCTCACGCCTGTAATCCCAGCAGTTTGGGAGGCCGAGGCGGGTGGATCACGAGGTCAAGAGATTGAGACCATCCTGGTCAACATGGTGAAACCCTGTCTCTACTAAAAATCAAAAAATTAGCTGAGCACGGTGACGCGTGCCTGTAATCCCAGCTACTCAGGAGGCTGAGGCAGGAGAATTGCCTGAACCCAGGAGGTGGAGGTTGCAGTGAGCTGAGATGGCGCCATTGCACTCCAGCCTGGGTGACAAGAGCTAAACTCCGTCTCAGAAAAAAAAAAATCAGCCTGGCGATTGTTGAGTCAGTTCCTCATGAACCTCGAGTGTAGATTTTGGGCCTCGATTGTGGAGGAGGCTCTGAAGGCTGCCTGCTTGCCCAGTCAGCATTGTCACTGGGGAACGAGCTGGCAGGGTGCAGTGTTGTTCCTTTGCCTTTGTGTCTCAATGCGACCCTTTCCTCATAGGGAAGAATTTCCACCCATGATGAATAGTCTTGTGTGTATAGTATCCCAGTGACAGAACGTCTTCGCCTTCCACTGCTGGAGATAATTAGCCCCCTTTTTCCTTTTGTTTCATAGATCTGGAGACAGAAAAGGTGTAACAGATCACATAGTTTAGAAATGGAAATACTTTTTTTTTTAATTTCATGACCTCCTTCATGTCTATTTAACTAGGCTACATAAAGCTGTCAGAAGGAATACCCAGGCTACAAGCTGTGAGCGGACAGGAGGGTGGAGCCCGAGGAGCCCCGCTCTTGCCCACACCAGGCCCTGGGGAGTTCAGTCAGCCATCCTGGATCACAAAAGTCGTTAGCCAAGGAGGTGGGAGTAAAACTCGTGCTTCCTCCCTCTTGCCCTGTATGAGGTGGGTTGGAACTGAGAAGGCCGCGGCCTTCAAAATGCTGCAATCTCCTGAGAAGTTAGAGTTGGAAAAAAAAAACAATCTACCGTCCAGCACAAGAAGATGAAAAAGAAGCGTGACTGTTTTAGGCAGGGCTCAGTCTTTCCTGGGAATTCACAACAGGTGCATCTGAGGTGGCGTTTGGTATGTCCAGCAGAACCCAGGAAGTTCCAGCACCACAAGCAGGCATGAAAAGTGTTCTGATCTGTGAGGCTCTGGGCACCTGGAGAGAAGTCTCCCTTCGGCCAGGCCCGCAGGATCCCCATAGACACGGCAGCAACACAGGTCGGGGATTCATTCCAGTCTGTCCAGTCAGGAAGCCTCATGTGCCATGAATGTGCCCTGCGGGTGATGACTGGGTTTGAGCCATGGGTTTTCTGCAGCCTGATGAATGATCCATGCTCTGAGAAGTGTCCAGGTGTGAGGTCAGGTGTGCAGGCCATGCTGAGAGGAAGGCCAGGGCTCTGCCCCTTTCTCTCCCGCGTCTTCCTCCCTCCACAACCATCCTGTCCCACCCCATGACTACGTATATATCTTTTCTTTTCTTTCTTTTTTTTTGCCTGGAACTGGGTCTGGCTCTGTTCCCAGGCTGGAGTGCAGTGGAACTGTCTCAGCTCACTGCAAACTCTGCCTCCCAGGTTCAAACAATTCTCATGCCTCAGCCTCTGAGTAGCTGGGATTACAGGTGCCCACCACCATGCCTGGCTGATTTTTGTATTTTTAGTAGAAACGGGGTTTCACCATGTTGGTCAGGTTAGTCTAAGACTCCTGACCTCAAGTGATCTGCCTGCCTCAGCTTCCCAAAGTGCTGGGATTCAGACATGAGCCACCACACTTGGCCTGCATCTGTATCTTTTAAGCTCTTGTGCCATGTAGCCCTCATCAAATTTTTAAAGAAAATATTACAGATGAAGACTCCGTGAGCAATGAAACACTATAAGAAGTAATCTGGAAACTCAACTTTTAAAAATTTGCTAAAGATGAACTTCAAATTAAAACACATACAGAAAGAGCTCACTTCGAGCAAGCATTCACAAACAGCAAAAGGCAGATTTGGATTCTTAAACACTTAAGACAATAGAAACTAACAAATGATTTGAAAATGATTAAACACAAGTAAGAATTAAAAACACAAAAAAGAGAAAAACACCCTTTAAAAAGAGCTTTGAAAAGTATCAAGTAAAATTAAGAGAGATGAGAAATAATAAAGCCATCAAAATTAAAGACAGTAGAGGCACAGGGTGTCAGATGAGACACAGTTGAAGGAGCAGAGGCAATTTCCTGCTGAATCATAGAAGGGTAAATAGATGGAAAATAGGAAAGAATGATTTATGGTCGTTGCAATAATACATAACACTTCTGTAGTGCTTCTGTGTGTCAGGTCCTGTTTCAGCTGCTTTACATACATTAAGAACCTTCTGAGGAAAGCACTGTGATTATTTTCAGACATGGGAGCCAGAGCATGGTGGGCCAAGGTCATGCAGAAAGCAGGTCTGGAAGCCTGTACCCACCAGGAGAGGCTGTGCCTGCCAAGCAGGGCCCTTTCCTCTCCTGCGGGGGACAGGTGCTCCCACACACACTGGCTAGAATAGTAGAAGGCCATAATAAATAGCATGTGGGAGATATGTTAAAAGATTATTTTCAGAAAACAGGTAAAGTTATGACTCACATACAGATATAAAAATGAGCTCATGCTAAAGAATCTGTTTTACTCATATGGCATGAGGAAGCCAAGCAGATGTTCTCCTCAGTTCAATGGGAATGTCAAACTAGTACACATTTATATCGAGTAAAGGAATTTGAGATGATTCTAAGTGGACACAAAACTCGTTTATCTAAAGGGGCAGAAAGTCAAGGAACTATGAATTAAATCACTACTGGGCGACTGAGAACTTCTGCATCCATCAGCTGCCTGCAGTCCTCACGCAGTGGCAGAGCAGCAGAGACAGGGAACAGGGAGAGAGTTGCTAAGTCAGATCTATGTGCAGTAAGGGACACATTGTTTTCCATTGAAATACAATGATTTTTTTTAAACAGAAGTCATGTCCCAAAAGAACAGCTGAGAATGTAATAATATTGATGAAAAACATACATCCTCAGATTCAGGAGATACAAGTCTGAGGAAAGATATGTGATACAAAATGAGCCCAAGACATATTGTGCAAAAAAGCTGCAGAATGTCCAAAGCCAAAAAAAGATCCTAGAAGCGATGAAAGAAGAAAGATAGCTTGCTAACAAAGAGATATCAATTAGACTGACTGCAGACCTTTTACAGGCAGCAGTAGAAGCCAGAACACTAAAATAAAATAACGTCTTTTAAGTACGAAAGGATAATTCTCAACCTAGAGTTTTATCCTGAGCTAAACCATTTTTTACCCGGGGAGCAAAATCAAGACTCTCAGGAAAACAGATACTAAAGGAGTTTACTGCACAGGGGCTGTGCTACTGTTTTAAAAATCTACCAGAAGACACTTAGGAACTAGGTACGAGAGGTAGCGAGCAAAGCAACTGGTAAAAATTCAGGTACATGCAAACAGGTGTGGTTATATAAAATAATAATCAGTTTCTTAATATTAAAAACAAAGTAGGAATGGGCCTGGGGGCTCACACCTGTAATCCCAGTACATTGGGAGGCTGAGGCGGGCAGATCACCTGTGGTCAGGAGTTTGAGACCAGCCAGGCCAACATGGTGAAACCCCATCTCTACTAAAAATACAAAAATTAGCCGGGCGTGGTGGCGCATGCCTGTAGTCCCAGATGCTTGGGATCGTGAGGCAGGAGGATTGCTTGAACCCAGCAGGCAGAGGTTACAGTGAGCTAGCGCCACTGCACTCCAGCCTGGGTGACAGAGTGAGACTCCATCTCAAAAAAAAAAAAAGAAAAAAGATAAAAGCAAAGTGGCATTAAAATATTGGAAAATGTAGCATGAAATAGCAATTTGGACAGTGCTTGGAGGTAAAACCCTCAGGTGTACTTATTAATACTCGGAAGGCTATGGAGTCATCAGCTTTAAGTAAAATATACGAGGTTAAAATGTGAGAATAACCACCAGACCAGACACATTAAGAATATTATACTGAACTTCCAAACAAGTAGGGGTCAAATGGGGAAGGGCTGAAGAAAATGGGAGAAGCCGAAATGCAGTCCAAGGAGAAAGAAGTTGAAAGCGTAACATTAGAGAGTAGAAATGAAAGCAAAAATTACGATAGACGAGGTAAAACTAAGTGGAGTAGCCAGCTGGTGAAAACACAGATCTCCCCAGTAAATCTCTATGCATTTAAATCTAATGATAGGCTGAATCTTAAGATGAAGCTAAACCCTATGTATGTATGGGATGAAAACAGAAAGAGAAAAAGAAAAACAGGAACAAAAATAAGATGTGAGTGGCTGTGCTTACAACACACCCCCAACACAGTAGGAAAAACGTGTAACTCAGCTTCAATAAGGTTCAGTGAGAAGGACTTTGAAAACCAAGGCTTTAAAACAAATATTACATGTATACATCTAATAAAATTGCTTTGAAGAAAAATTAGTAGATTTCTAAGTTTCCTGGATAAGTTCACAATTACAGTAGAAGATTTTAATGTACCTCTTTCAGTAAATTGATGGTGTAAGAAGGGAAAAAATGTAAGTATGTAGGAGTTTTGAGCAACATAGTTAACAAGCCTTATCCAATATGTAGATATAGATACAGATACAGAAAAAATGCAGTCTCATTTCACTAAAAATAAGTATATGGAAAACTAAATACCTAAGTGTGAATAAAAACCTTTAGCATTGTATGCTGTGAGTTTGCATGTGTATGTGTGTGTGCCCACACGCACTCACATATGTATGTGAATGTAGGCAGACATCCATAGCCTTTAAATGCTTGTGTTAGAAAAGATATTTGTCTAAGCATCTTTACCGTATGATCCAACAACTGCCCTCCTCGGTATTTACCCAAAGGAGCTGAAGACCTGTGTTCACACAGAAACCTACACACATATGTTGAGAGCAGCAGAGACATCTTTTTTAGGAAATCCTAAAGGCTTTTAATATCCTTTTTGGGAAAATGTGTGAGTTAATTACCAAACTCAAGAAGTTATAAAACATAACATTAAATCCAATGAAAAAAGAAGGAGGAATCAAGATAAGCCTAAAAATGTGTTAAATAAGAGAACTAAAATAGAGATCAACAAAGGACAAGTTGGTTTTTAAAAACTAATGAAATCAATATACCTCAGGAAATAATTATCAAGAATACAAGGCACAAACATTTACTAAATATAAAAGGGGTTTTTACAGAAAAAGACTTAAAAATAGAATATCATGAACAACTTTATGCCAAAAATTTGAAAACTTAGATTTCATATTATCTAGAAAAATAGACCAAAAATGGAATAGACTAGCAAAAAACAGATTTTATTTTTAAAAGCGATTTGAGGTTCATAGCGTAACTGCATGGAAGGTACAAGTCCCCATGTCCCCTCCCAGCCCCAACCCAAGCACAGCCTCCCCGCTCATCAACATGCCCAACCTGGGTGGTACCATTGTTGTAATAGGTGAACTGCTGCAGACACATCATTACCACCCAGGGTCCCTAGTTTATATCAGGGTTCTCTCGGTGTTATATGGGTTCGGACAAATGTGCCTGTATCTACCATTATAATGTCGTTCAGAATAGTTCTACTGCCCCGCAAAATCCTCTGTGCTCCACCTATTTATCCCTCCCTCTGTCTGCAATCCACGGAAGCCACTGACCAGTTTTGCTATCTCCATACTTTACTTTTCCTGGAATATCATATAATTGGAATCACGCAGTCTGTAGCCTGCTCAAATGGACTTATTTCACTTGGTAATACTCATTTAAGGTTCCTCTATGTTTTTTCATGGCTTGATAGCCCATTTCTTTTTAGCACTAAATGATAATCCATTGTTTGGATATAGCACAGTTTATCCATTTACCTACTGAAGGCTGCCTCCAAGTTTTGGCAGTTATGAATAAAGCCACTGTCAACATATGTGTGTGGGTTTCTGTGTGAACACAGGTTTTCAGCTCCTTTGGGTAAATACCAGGGAGGGCAGTTGTTGGATCACCTGGTAAGAGTATGCTTCGTTTTGTAGGAAACTACCAAACTGTCTTCCAAAGTGACCGCACTATTTTGCATGCCCATCAGCAGTAAATGAGAGCTCCTGTTGCTCCACATCCTTGCCAGCAGCTAGCGTTGCTAGTGTTCTAGATTTTGGCCATCTAATAGATGTGTAGTGGTATCTCATTTTTTTAAATTTTTATTTCCCTGATGATGATGTGGAACATATTTCCACGTGCATATTTGACATCTGTATACCATCTTTGCTCAGGTGTCTGTTGAGGTCTTTGGCCCATTATTTTTTTATTTTTTATTTTTAATTAATTTATTTATTTTTGAGATGGAGTTTTGCTCTTGTTACCCAGGCTGGAGCACAATGGCGCAATCTCGGCTCACCGCAACCTCCGCCTCCTGGGTTCAGGCAATTCTCCTGCCTCAGCCTCCTGAGTAGCTGGGATTACAGGCACGCGCCACCGTGCCCAGCTAATTTTTTGTATTTTTAGTAGAGACGGGTTTCACCATGTTGACCAGGATGGTCTCGATCTCTTGACCTCGTGATCCACCTGCCTCGGCCTCCCCAAGTGTATTTTTTATTATTTTTTTTATGGAGACAGAGTCTTGCTCTGTTGCCCAGACTGAAGTGCAATGGCACGATCTCAACTCACTGCAACCTCCACCCCCCCGGGTTCAAGCAATTCTCCTACCTCAGCCTCCCCAGTAGCTGGGACTACAGGTGCTCGCCACCATACCCAGCTAATTTTTTTTTTTTTTTTTTTTTAGTAGTAGTAGAGATGAGATTTCACCATGTTGCCCAGCCTGGTCTCAAACTCCTGAGCTCAGGCAAATCACCCACCCCGGCCTCCCAAAGTACTAGTATTACAGGTGTGAGCCACTGCATCTGGCCTGGCCCACTTTTTAATTGGATTGTTTATTTTTTTATTGCTGAGTTTTAAGAGTTCTTTGTGTATTTTGCATTACAGTCTGTTATGAGATGTGTGTTTTGCAAATATTTTCTCCCAATCTGTAGCTCATATTTTCATTCTTTTGATCAATATGTTTTAAAAAAGAAATTTAACAGGATAGGTTTACAGGCAAGTTCCACCCAGCATGAAATACCATTATGAACATAAATGTATACGTCTTCACTAAAATATCAGCATACTGAAATCTAGCAATAATTTAAAAATAAAGCCTAATGAGTTTAGGTTTCTGTTAGGAATGTCCAGTTTTCTTAACTTTCAAAAATTCATTAATATAATTTATTCCATTAAAAGAATGAAGCAGAAAAAATAAATGATCATTCTGATAGAGAAAAATCAGTTGATGTTATTTAAAACCCATTTGTAATTGGAAGAAGTTTTACCTAACATGATATAGGGTCTCACTTAATGCTGAAACATTAGAAGTTTCTAAATGTAGAACAAAATAAGAATATCAATATCATCACTCTTTAAAAATATCTTAGTGATTATATGAATTTCAATACTAATACAAGTAAAATAATAAAATATTTATGAATAAGAATGGAATAAACTAATTTATCATCATTTATGGGCCATATCATATGTTTTTACTTAGAAAATCCCTAGATACTGTCTAGAAAAAATATGTCTGATACAAAACAAGATCTATAAAAGTGTCAAATGTATATTCTTTTTTATTTTTATTTTTTTTGAGACAGAGTCTTACTTTGTCACCAGGCTGGAGTGCAGTGGCGCAATCTCGGCTCTCCGCAACCTCCGCCTGGGTTTAAGCAATTCTTCCTCCTCAGCCTCCCGAGTAGCTGGGACCACAGGCATGTGCCACCACGTCCGGCTAATTTTTGTGTTTTTAGTAGAGACGGGGTTTCACCATGGCCAGGATGGTCTCGATCTCTTGACCTCATGATCCGTCCGCCTCGGCCTCCCAAAGTCCTGGGATTACAGGCGTGAGCCACTGCATCCGGCCAAATGTATATTCTTACAACAGATAATTAAAAAATGTAATTTTACAAATTTTATTTTCAATATCTGTAGGTGTTAACAAGTACCAAAAAATAAATTTAGGAAAGATCGACATAGACATTGAGTTGTATCACATTTATACTTGGGAGAAGTCAGTGTGATTCCATGAGACTCTACAAGTAAATTTAAAATTTACAATGATGAGCAAAGGGTCAGTAATGAGCAAGGATAGTTAAGTAAGACAGTTTTACAGAAGAAGAACCAAGTTGGGGGACTTTCTATGCCAGGTGCAGCGCTTTCATAATGCTGTAAGGATGAAGATGACGTTTTGTGGGCCGGGCGTGGTGGCTCACATCTATAATCCCAGCACTGTGGGAGGCCAAGGTGGGGCGGATCACAAAGTCGAGAGATCGAGACCATCCTGGCCAACATGGTGAAACCCCATCTCTACTAAAAATATAAAACTTAGCTGGGCATGGTGGCATCTGCCTAAACCTGAACCTGAGAGGCGGAGTTTGCAGTGAGCCGAGATCGCACCACTGCACGTCAGCTGGGCAATAGAGCGAGACTCCATCTCTTAAAAAAAAAGAAAGATGATGTTTTGCTGGGTTGGAGGTAGACAAGTAACCCAGGGAACAAAAATAGGGAGTCTGGAAATTGAATATCGGCTGCATTAATCTCATCCCATGTTATTCATAGCATTGTTTTAATCCATCCTATGTTGTATCCAGCTGTTGTAATAACCCATGTTATATTCAATTTAACATGCAAATTAATGGGTGAAGAAAAGACTGGGTAGTCATGGACATAAAGATGGCAACACCGGAGACTACTGAGGGAGGAAGGAGGAAGGGCCAGGATTGAAAAGCTCACTACTGGGTGACAGAATCAATTATACCCCAAACTTCAGCATCACAGGTAATATGCCCATGTGACAAACCTGCACATGTACTCCTTAATCTAAAATTAGAATCAAAATATGAAAAGATAGCATGTGCCTGCAGTCCTAGCTACCAGGAGCCTGAGGCAGAAGGATGGCTTGAGCCCATAAGTTCAAGGATCCAGTGAATCATGATCGCACCACCGCACTCCAGCCTGGGTGACAGCTGTCTCAAAATAAATGAATAAATGAACAAATACTATAAATAAATAAATAAATACTTTATTTAAAAAAAGAAAGATTCTTGAATGCATCTTTCTGGAAGCCTCCTTCTGGTACCTCAGACTTCTGCCTCCTAGAATCTCTGGCAGGTAGAAATGGCCATAAAAGTTTGATTCTATTCAAGACTTTTTGGTCAGGGACTATGACAGGCCACATTGCTGGTTGCAATCAACACTTTAGAATAAAATGTAGAACTAAATCAAAAGATCCATGGCTGGGTGTCTCTCTCTCTCTCTCTCTCTCTGTCTTCTATTCAGAAAATTCACCCATTCTCAACAGCCTTGCTTTCCCTCTGCAATCCAGATGTTCCTTCTGTCAATGGTATCTTCACACGGAATTGGAGAATTGGCAGCTTTTTTCCCCTTTCTTGAGAGATTTAAAGTAAATGACACCTTAGATCAGACAGATGAACATCATTCTTCCTCCTCCCTTCCTTTTTGGATAGATTTCACCTTCGTGTCTCCTACCCTTCTCTCTCTCTCAGTCTTTCAAGGTTGCTGAGAGCTCACAGGGAATGGGACTGATTTCACGTGAGACCTTCCTGTTTAGGGTCATCCTGAACCCACACGTAGCATTTTCTCGCAGCAGTGCAGAGTGCCTGGGTTTCTTCTTATCACTGTTACTGCATTATTACCCACCTTCACCCAAATGCAGAGGATCATTCTGGTGAACACGTGCCCTGTTGGGAGTTAGTCTTGCTAGGCTTGTTGGATGGCTGGGCTGCCCTGGCTTTTCCTCGCAAGGTTCTAAGAGCTGGGCTTCTGGGTCAGATGATGCCTTCTCTGTGAAGGCACAGTCACTTCCTTCTTTTCTGGCTTAGGGTTGAGGCCTCCCGTGCTCAGCAGTGGAGGTCGATGCTACAGAGCTGACTGAGGCAGGAGGCAAGACTGAGCCTGGGATCAGAGGGCTCCTGTTCCAGGGTCAGCAGCTCTGCAGGGATGAGACCAGGCACCAGTGTGCGAGGAGTCCAGGGGATGTGGAGGAAGGAAAGGTGTGATCTCAGACCCACAGGGTCCACCTGTGCCCCAGGGGCTCCCCCTGCCTCTACGGCCATTGATGTCTGAAAGCACAGCTTGTAATCCCATAAGGACTGGGCTCCTGAGCCCCGCCTGGGAGGCTAAGCACTTGTTTGCTCCCAAGCCCTCTTTCCAGCCTCACTGCTTAGGGCAACATGGTGCCATGATCCAGACAAGTCAGACCTTCCTGGAACCTCCCTTGTCCTGTTTTATCTCCAGGTGTATGATCCCACCGTGCCCCCTGCCAGGGGCCTGTCCACCTCTGTTTCCATCTGCGGGAGCTCTGCCTATCCTTCAGAGCCTATGCAGACACCTCTCCTCCTCCTAGTCCCGCTAAGAACATGGAGCTTGCGTCCTACATGTTTGAGTTAAATTTGCCCCAGTCGCCCCCTCCGTGGTAGGGTTAGGGCTCAGAGCTCCCCTCAGAGCAAGAGTGAGCTCTGGTCATTGCTGGCTGGGGGAGGACAAAGGCAGCCAGAGAAAGGCAGCTCCTGCAAGGATGGAGAGGCCACAGGGTGGCATCCTCAAGAACTGCAGATGCACTATGTCTTCCAGTAGTGAAGAAAAGTATATATTTGACCATTTTAAAACTATTTAATACAGAACAGTTTAAATACACACAGAAGAGGAGCAAGGGAGAATGAATCCCTGCAGCCCCACCCCTGTTTCCATGGTTATGGGTGTTTGCCCGCACAGGGCTGCCCAGCACTGGCGATGTGGTCACTGTTGACTGGCATCTGTTGGGCATCCCTGGGGAAGCTCTGCCTGCGCCGTGGCCACTGAGGTCCTTGTAGGAGTTCTGGCCACTCACATTTCTGAGGTTCTTATTTCCCACCTTAGATCACTGTTTTCATACTCAGTTTTTAGCAACAGGGTCTTTCTTCAAACCCATCTTATCTCCACCCCTAATGCTCAAAACAGATAAAGTGGTATTAGCACAAATCCATTACACGAGTTTACTTTTATATTATGTTCTTATAAAATCAATTTGCCTGTGGGAAAGAAGCGTAAAACTACCATCATGGATATTAAGATTTGGATTTTGATAACATTTATATGTTACAGTTTCATGTAGCTCAATATTCTGTCTGGATGAACATTCAGAAATCACTGAGTCACATAGGTAAGCTGTGCTAATAGCAACAGTTTTTTATCTTGTTTTTACCTATTTGCCTTGTGAGAGTCTCTTCAATTTAATTGATCCAAATGCTTGAAAGAAAGGCTTGTAGGAACTTTCTTTTTCAGAATTAAATCACTGATCTAACAGATGCTCCATCTTGATTGTAAATATGAAAATCAGAAAGAAACCCAAGCTTAAAATAAGCAAAACTTTGTTCCCTGTAACTTGTATCAAACCACACTATTCTTTTAACATTTTTAATTTATTTTTATTTCAAAAATATTTTTTATGTATTTATCTTCTTTTATTAGAGACAGGGTCTCACTCTGTCTCCTAGGCTGGCGTGCAGTGGCGCAAACGCAGCTCTGCAGTCTCAAACTCCTGGACTCAACTGATCCTCCCGCCTCAGCCTCCTGAGTAGCTGGAACTATAAGCTCATAATACGTTTTGTTTTTTTAGAGATGGGGTCTTACTTTGTTGCTCAGGCAGGTCTCAAACTCCTGGCTTCAAATAATCCTCCCCTCTGGGCCTCCCAAAGTGCTAAGATTATAGGCGTGAACCATCGTGCCCAGCCATGCTTTCTGTGTTGCTGCTACTGAGGGTGATTAACGGAGGAATGCATCCCACATCCGATTCGGATTAGATGCCATGTAATTAGAAGCATAGACTTAATTTTTTTTGTTGTTTTGAGACGGAGTTTCGCTCTTGTTACCCAGGCTGGAGTGCAATGGCGCGATCTCGGCTCACTGCAACCTCCGCCTCCTGGGTTCAGGCAATTTTCCCGCCTCAGCCTCCCGAGTAGCTGGGATTACAGGCACGCGCCACCATGCCCAGCTAATTTTTTGTATCTTTAGTAGAGACGGGGTTTCACCATGTTGACCAGGATGGTCTCGATCTCTTGACCTCATGATCCACCCGCCTCTGCCTCCCAAAGTGCTGGGATTACAGGCTTGAGCCACCGCGCCCGGCCTGCCTTTTTTCTTATTCCAAGAACTTCAAAAAATGTGTCCTGAATCAAGTCCATCATATTTTTCAGCTCAGCATCTCTCCTCTTTCTTGCTCTGAACCCACTGGGTTCCGTCCTGAGGACCTGAAGGTCTTGCTGGGATTTGGACCCTCCCTTTTCTGGGCCTCCTGCACAAACTCATCATCTAAATCTCTTTTATCGATCTCCAGGTTTAGTCTAAAAGTGTATTTCTTCTTTCTCAGTTTTCACTCTCATTGTTCCAAAGCTGACCAAGAAAATATATGTTGGGAACAAGCTCTTCAAGGCCTTAATGTTCCTGAAACCTTTTTTTTTTTTTTTTTGCCTTCATGCCTGGGTGGTTTTTCTGCTGTGAGGAGTATCTTTGTGTTATTTCTTGGGTAATTTTCTCCCTACCCCTCTCCCAGATGGGGCTTCTGTGAGTGAGCTGAGATTGCCCCTCCTTGTCCTCTGTGCCATCTTTCTGTGTTACATTTCATCTTTGTGATTTCTATCAGCCAAGCCTCCTGCCCACCCACAAAAGTTATTTCATAAATCATACCGTTAATTTCCATTTGCTCTCTGTTTTTCTAACTAATTGTGACATCCTATTGAATTTTGTGAGGATGTTACTTTTATTTGTTTGTTTTTTGAGATGGAGATTTGCTTTTTCACCAGGCTGGAGTGCAGTGGCGTGATCTCGGCTCACTGCAACCTCTGCCTCCCAGGTTCAAGCGATTCTCCTGCCTCGGTCTCCTGAGTAGCTGGGACTACAGGTGCCCACCACCACCCCCAGCTAATTTTTGTATTTTTTTTTTTTTTAGTAGAGATGGGGTTTCACCCTGTTGGCCAGGATGATCTCGATCTCTTGACCTCGTGATCTGCCGGCCTTGGCTTCCCAAAGTGCTGGGATTACAGGCGTGAGCCACTGCACCTGGCCTTTTTAAAGAAGTGATTTTTTTCTTCTTTTCATTGACTCATTCTTCTTGGATCTGTCTTGGTGTGTGCCCTCCATTGTGTGTCACATGCTGGAGACTGTTCTCTGGTATCTGTGATTCTGAGTATCCCTGTGGGACGGTCTCAGACATGGTAGAGGCTCCCTGAGGCATGAGGCTCGTAGTCGTGGGCAGCTCCTACAGGGGCCACGGTGGCCAAAATGAGGGAAGCTTTACTCTGGGGTGCTGGTACCTTGACTGGCTGCCTGTGTGTTCTTGAGGTGGTTTATTTTTCTTTACCTGTAGGGCTGTGTTTTAAGGGTACCGGGGCTGGTTTTAATCAGGCACGGTGACACACTCAGACACAGAAGTGACTGGAAGGAAGGAAGATGGCTTTACTCACAGTTCCTTAGAAGCAGAAGCACGGCGCAGCATGCGAGGATACAGGGAAGCTCCAGGGCCACGCGGGGGCAGAGAATGCGGGAAACCTGAGCGCAGGCCTTCCTTCTTTGTGGCGTCTACAGGAAGAAAGGGAGGAGCACGGCATGCAGGCTCAGGCTTAGGATTGGCTCCTGAGAATAATGTCAGCAGGCCCTGGAGCACAGGGACTCTCCCTGCTTGGCTGGTACCTGGTCCTGTGGTGATGAGGGCAGGACTGGGGTCAATCCCCGTGTGACAGCCTGATGAAAGATGTCTTTGGGTGGTGGTTCTGGACTGACTGATTTATGTTTGAAAGGCTGGAGTTGTCACTCTCTCAGTGAACTGACAGTCCCTTCAGGGACCCTCCAGAGTCAGCAAGGCCCCAGATGTCAATGCATCGGAATCCAGAAAATAGAAGACAAGGCTAGTACAGGCTGGTGGTGTAATTGCTGCTGCTGCTGTTGCTGCTGCTGCTACTGCTGTGTGTGTGTCCATTAGCCCAGTTGTGTGTGTGTCTGTTAGCCCAGTTGTGTGTGTGTGTGTGTCTGTTAGCCCAGTTGTGTGTGTGTGTGTGTCTGTTAGCCCAGTTGTGTGTGTGTGTGTCTGTCTGTTAGCCCAGTTGTGTGTGTGTCTGTTAGCCCAGTTGTGTGTGTGTCCGTTAGCCCAGGTGTGTGTGTGTGTCCATTAGCCCAGTTGTGTGTGTGTCCGTTAGCCCAGTTTGTGTGTGTGTCCGTTAGCCCAGTTTGTGTGTGTGTGTCCGTTAGCCCAGTTGTGTGTGTGTGTCTGTTAGCCCAGTTGTGTGTGTGTGTCCGTTAGCCCAGTTGTGTGTGTGTCTGTTAGCCCAGTTGTATGTGTGTGTGTCCGTTAGCCCAGTTGTGTGTGTGTGTCCGTTAGCCCAGTTGTGTGTGTGTGCCTGTTAGCCCAGTTGTGTGTGTGTCCGTTAGCCCAGTTTGTGTGTGTGTCTGTTAGCCCAGTTGTGTGTGTGTGTGT
>CM052653.1:142984540-143041555 GCA_028533165.1 Leontopithecus rosalia
TCACACACCACTCACACCTCACATACCCACTAGTCACATTCACACCACTCACACACCCCTCACACATCACTCACACACCTCACACACACACTACTCACAATCACACCACTCACACACACCTCACACACCTCACACACTACTCACAATCACACTACTCACACAGCCCCACACACCCCTCACACACCTCAGACACACTACTCACAGTCACACCACTCACACACCACTCACACACCACTCACACACCTCACACACACTACCCACAATCACACCACTCATACACCCCTCACACCACTCACACCGTTCACACAATCACACACACACCACTCACACAGCCACTCACCACACCATACATACCACTCACACACATACACCACTGACACCACTAACACACCACTCACACACCACTCATACCTACCACTTATACAACCAGCACACACCACTGACACACCACTCACCATTTACACACCATTCACATATACACCACACACACCACACAGCACCTCTTACACAGCACTTACACATACACCCCTCACACACCTCTCCTACACACCACTCACACCACACGTGTCCCTCCCACACCCCCATGCACACATACGCACACAGATACACCACTCACACCACACACACATACATACCACAGACGTACACACACATGCCACTCACACACATCCTTCACACTTGCACACACACTTATACAGATACATACACCCCTCACATATACCCAAACACATCACACATATGTATACATGCCACACACACAGCACGCACGTGCAGACACCACACACACGCAGCACTGACACATAGCACACAAGCACCACTCACACATGCACACACTCATACCAGATATACTCACACCACTCACAACCACACACATGCTCACACCACACATACTTTCACACACATATACCTCATACATTCTCACATTCGCTACACACTTGTCCACGTCTCACACACCACACACACATACACATGCACCACACACTCACACTCCCATGCTCACATACAGGCAGACATCGCACACACTCCTACACACCTCACATTCTCACATCAGCTAAACTCTCACACGCACATCTGCATCTCACACCACACATCGTCATACACATGCCCCACACACTTACATGAGGTGTGCATGTCACACCACATGCACACCTCATACGCTCTCAGACTCACACTGCACACTGTAATGCACATCTCACAGCACCGCGGAGACACGCCCACACTCACCACACTGCCTCGGCTAGGCTGGCTCTGCCTTCTGGGTTGCTGTCTGCGCCCCCTCCCTGTCAGCAGGCGACAAGCATCCTGGGGTCAGAGTCCGCCTTTGCTCACCTTAGCGTCCACCCCTGAATGAACAAAGAAGCGAGTGAACCTGTCGGTGGTAGCACCTCCCGTCATGTCGGAACAGACCGAAGAAGTGCAGCTGTTCAGGCTTCCTGAAGCATCGCTTTCCTGCTAGCCCTGCTGTTTCCTGCTACCAGCAGGTTCCTTGCAGATGGGGGCAGCAGGGGAGCCTTCCGTCACTCCCGAGGTCTTTCTTACCAGGGCTGCATGCTGCAGCTTCTGATCTGAGGGCTATTTTAGAAAACAGCCTCGGGTAGTCACCAGCGTAGAAGATGCTGCTGCAGGTTGTTGGACGGCTGAGGCTATTTTCAGCTGCAGGAGCGGCACCCCAAGCCTCTAGCTGCCTGAGTGCAGCCACCCCCGCTGGGGCTATGTCCCCACCGCAGTGGCCCTGGAATCCGGTCAGGACTGGACACGTTGTCCTGTAACCATGAGGGGCCAGAGCTGCCTGGTTTGGGATCCCCGCCTGCACCCTGGGGGTGTGGAACTAGTCCCAGGATGCTGCCCTGTCTGCAGTTAGAGGGGCATGGCTGGAAAAGAAGGTTTGGAGTTCAAGCTTTGAAATAGAGACTTGATCGTAACATGACTTTTCCCTCATTTCATGTGTTTATTTTTTAACGGCTTTATTGAGGTGGAATTTACATATCATGCATTTTAAGTACATGATTCAACAATTTTTAGTATATTTACAGAATTATGCAACCATTACCACAGTCTAGTTTTAGATCATTCCCATCACCCCACAGAGATTCCCATTCCCACTCGCAGCAGCCATTGATCTGCTTTCTGTCTAGAAATTCTCTATCTTGGGCCATTTTGTAGAAATGGACTCATGAGGTTGCACAGCTTTGTAATTGGCAGACAGTGTGGGTTTTGCAGATCCAGTCATTAATGGAGGGGAGTGTCTGCGATGATTCCAGATTCCTATAAACAGTTTGTGTGAGGATGGAAATCATACCTAGGAACTTCAGGGGTATCTTTTCTCAATTTTGTTGTGGGATGGGGTCCTCGTTTGCGAGGCCATTGAGGCCTTTCCTCCGTGCATTCTTTCTGTAATTCAGTAGCAGAAGTTTGCAGAGTGCCAGCCCCGCCCCAGGAGCACCGGGACACTGAGTCTCTGCCCATCTTCTTGTGCCATGCAGCCTTGCTCTGGGCTGGGAAGGGCACATGGGCGTGAATAACTGGAGTGGCCTCTTCTGGTTTCCTCCCTGTGGCCCTCTGTGAAATTCACTTCCAACCTGCCCCAGCCTGGAATAGCTCTTTTCAGTGGAAACTCCTCCTTCAGGCACCATCTCTTCAGCTTAAACCTATCAGTTCTTATTTTTTTTTTAACTTTTTCTTAGAGGCAGGTTCTAGGTGTGTTTCCCAGGCTGGAGTGCAGGGGCTCGATCATAGCCCACTTCACTTTAGCCTCAAACTCCCAGGCTCAAGTAGTCCTCCTGCCTTAGCCTCCTGAGTAGCTGGGACTACAGGCATGCACCACCTCACCCAGCTAATTTTTTAATTAGAAATGACGTCTCACTGTGTTGCCCAGTCCAGTCTCAAACTCCTAGGCTCAAGTGATCTTACCACCTCCATGTCCCAAGTGATCTTACCACCTCTGTGGGATTACGGGCATGAGACACTGTGCCCAGCTTGTTCTGTTCTTGATCTAGAATTTAAATTAGTTAAAATTCTAGCTTTAACTAGAATTCTGGATTAAATTTCTAGATAATCATGTGTTCTCCCATATTTAAACCACAGAAAATGCCTACCTCACTCTGCATCAAACACACACACACACCCCTTTTAGATTTTGTATCTAATCTCATCATTGTTATCAACTTTGCTCTGAGATATTTTGCATTCTTCTATTATTTAGAATCAGAAGATGCTCATGGTAAATGTAAGATTATAGAGCTAACTTTTTGCACGAAAAGTCCACAGAACAGTCTTTGACAGAGCACGTCAGTGTTATGTTTGGGTTTTAAAAGACAGCGATGCTTAGCTGAGATTCTGTTTTAAAGATTTCGCAAATAAATAAATAAATAAAAGACAGATTCCGTTTTCTCTGGCCTGGGTTATCTGCAGCGTGGAGGGGTAGAACCGCCTGAAGGAGCTGCTGTGTATTTTGAGCACGTCTCAGCCAGCTTCCGTTTCCATCACCCACACAGGCATATTCAAGAGTTCCTGCTACATCGATGTACGCTGGTTTCCTTTTGATGTGCAGCATTGCAAGCTGAAGTTCGGGTCCTGGTCTTACGGAGGCTGGTCCTTGGATCTGCAGATGCAGGAGGCAGATATCAGTGGCTATATCCCCAATGGGGAATGGGACCTCGTGGGTAAGCCATGCAATGAACAGGCCGGAAGAAAGCTTTCCTATTCCTGGGCAAGCTTTAACAGTTTGGGATTTCCCATGTCCTTTTTGGTGTGAGCATTTATTGAATTTTGCGGTGGTCTCCATAATTGAGTGAGAGCTCTAGGGGGGAGAAGCAGCAAACAGGATATGCCATGCTTTCCAAGAGGAGCTGGCAACCAGAGCGAGGACGCTCTTCAACACACCAGTGTGAGGATGGAGAGCCCTGTGTTATTCAGATCCGCTCCATTTCTAAAAGCAAGTTGAACAGCAGATTTCAGCTGATGGGAACTTATATTTGATCATTTTAAGTAGAAAAACAATGATTACATTTACAACAGTGTAAAATTGGTAATGTATTATTTATATGTTTCCAATCCATAAAAAGAATGTCTACCAGTGTGTCCAATTATCACTAAGATACTCTTAACTCTAGTAAATCAACAGGGTTTTATTCAAGCTAATTACGCCCCCTCTCCTTTTTTTTTCTTTTTTTTTTTTTTGAGATGGAGTTTCGCTCTTGTTACCCAGGCTGGAGTGCAATGGTGCGATCTCGGCTCACTGCAACCTCCGCCTCCTGGTTCAGGCAATTCTCCTGCCTCAGCCTCCCGAGTAGCTGGGATTACAGGCACGCGCCACCGTGCCCAGCTAATTTTTTGTATTTTTAGTAGAGACGGGGTTTCACCATGTTGACCAGGATGCTCTCGATCTCTTGACCTCGTGGTCCACCTGCCTCAGCCTCCCAACCCCCCTCCTTTTGCTTTAGCACTTTGCAAACTTTAGAGCTATGCTTGTGTGTTATACACATTGAAATCAACAGGGTGATGTACTGTATTCTAACAATGGCTCCTTTTCTCCTCCCTGTGGAGGGATCCCGGGCAAGAGGAGTGAAAAGTTCTATGAGTGCTGCAAAGAGCCCTACCCTGACGTCACCTTCACGGTGACAATGCGCCGCAGGACCCTCTACTACGGCCTCAACCTGCTCATCCCCTGCGTACTCATCTCCGCCCTCGCCCTGCTGGTGTTTCTACTTCCTGCAGATTCTGGGGAGAAGATTTCCCTGGGTGAGTGTCCAGGTGTCTGGTGGGAGTCTGAGACTGGAGGCCCTCTGTTGAGGTCAGCTCTGCAGGGCTCACAGCAGACAGCACAGGACTCCATCAGGGTTCCTGGGGCTTGCCAGGCTCATCCCACATGGGTCTCCTAGCCCAGGCTGGCTCCAGGACACCAGGGGTCCCTGATTCAGGCTTCATACTGGATGGCTGTGTGGTCCTAAGAATACTGGAGGACCCGCAGAGGATGGGGGATGCATGGGGAGGGTCCAGCTCCATTCTGCCCCAAGGGGCCTATACTTTCTTCCCTCTTGCCATCCCACCTGTTCCTTGATGGTGACTGATCATCAAGGCAACAATTTAGCTTGGTATCAGCTTGCATTTGTATGTTGCAGTACAGTGTGATTCTTATGATCATCCTTATGAAGCTAAGAAAACCAAGATTTCGAGTGGTGGAATGAGTTTCTCAATGTCCTCAAGAGTGACTAAACATCAGATGTAGCACATGGTAGAAATCATTTCCAAACCCGTATCTTCCGAGTATGAGGCTCGGCAAGGTTGAATGTGATAGGTAAGGTCATGTAGCTAGCTGAGTAACAAACTTAAGACCTGAAACCAGGTCTCCTGACTGCAGATTTTCTTTTTCCTGTTACATGAAACTACTTCTCAATAAAATTTACCAAAGAATATGAGAGATAATTGTGCTAAGCTAAAACTTTCAGTTGATGCTTCTGAAAGTCTGGATCCTGAATTTGTCTCCGTAATTCAGGGACTTTGGGACTCTGATAAGTGGCACGAGCTGTCCCCGGGAAAATGCACATGCCCATACATAGGGAAAACATGCATTCTGTGACATTCCCCCCAGCACCTCCCTAGTTCTTTGGGTGTCAGCTTACGAGCCCTTGTTAGACAGAATTGAGGCCTTTTTATCTGTTTTGACTGAGGAACTGCTGTGTGTTTATGTTTTAGGGATAACAGTCTTGCTCTCTCTTACCGTCTTCATGCTGCTTGTGGCTGAGATCATGCCTGCAACATCCGATTCAGTGCCATTGATAGGTAAGGCAAGAGTCGAGCACTCTCTTAGAGATAAGGGTTAGAGGGTGCCTAGGATTTCCCAGCAGATGATACTAGAAGAAATATGGCTGCAACTGCCCTCATTTTGTCTGGAAGGTGATGATGTGACTCAGAGTCACATGGGCCCAAGTAAGGGGAAGGGGATATTCAGTTTTGAGATTTGACTTTTCACTTGCAGAAACGCCCCCTGCCCGTCATAATTCTCCTCCTCATACTTGCTTTGAAGCCAGATATCTTATCATTAGAGATGCATCATTTTAGCTTAAGATGTTGTTTTCCCACAAACCCTTTGTTAAAATGGGAGAAGCACACAGTTACGGTGTCCCGAAATAACTCAGTGTCTCTGTATAACATAAAAATGTTTAGGGAAATATGCATGAGAAAAATATAGTTTGCACAGGTACAAGGCATGACCCTCTGTCCAGGGAGGAAGAACAAAGCCTAGAGTCTCCACTCCCATTGGGCAGGGAAGGTCGGAAGGAGGTGTGCAGACTGTCATTACACCTGCTGGCCCCTGCTGCTGTGTGTCTACCTGGGGGTGGGCTGGAGGGAGAGCCCTACCTGGATACCCCCAGGATTTAGGAACCAGGCAGCCAAGGCCCTTCTTTGTGGAACTCCCTGTATGTGTAATATTTTGGCCAGAGAAACTGTTGGTACAAAACGTTTTGTGGGTATCATTTTTCTTTTGGTACCATCCAGACAGGGAAGAACCACCTTTCCACCTGGGTCTGACTCCATTCTTCCTACCTTCCAACGCATTGCTTTCAGTAGAGATTTGCAACCACCATTCCTGAGGCAGCTGTCAGGCCTTCTCCGGAATGATTACCCGCTGGGAAAGGCTTGGTTGGTGTATAGCCCACATCTAGAAGGATGGGATGCTGATGGCCCCAGGGACATCAGCTTTGCTGCCCTCTGTTGATGAGTTTCACTCCCAGCAACCCTTTGACCCCCATCTCTCCACAGGTGGTTGGTCTGCTCAGGCTGCCATGACAAAATACCATGGACTTGGGGGCTTAAATAGAAATTAATTTTCTCACAGTTGCACTGCTGAAAGTCCAAGACCAAGAGGCCAGCAGGGATGGTTTAACCCGAGACCCCTCACCCTGGCTTGCAGACAACCCCTTCCTCAATGCTTTGTCCTCTCCTGGTAGTTCCACTGCACCTGCATCCCTAGTATCTCTCTGTGTGTCCAGATCTCTTCATTAAAAAGACACCAGTCAGATTGGATTAGGGCTTACGCTGATGACCTCATTGTACCTAATCACCTCCTTAAAGACCCCATCTCCAAGTCCAGCCACATTCTAGTGTACTAGGGGTTAGGGCTTCAGCGTATGAATTCTAGGGGGAAGCACACTTCAGCTCATAAGTGTCACAGTTTGCTCCAGTCTCCTTCCTTTCTTCGGGGCCCTGACAGTAACTTTAGGTCTCGAACTTCCACATTCTGGCAGAGCTCTCCCAGGTACCTCTTGGTCTCTGCAAGAAGTCAGTGAGTCCTTCCTGGCGTGAGGGCCTGTGGTGTTCTCGGCCAGCTGAACACAGACTCCTGCACCAAAATGCTTTCCCTTAGAGCTCAGCCCCTTGAGCCCACAGCCACACCAAAGGCTTGATAATCAGAGCTGCCCACTGAAGAACACATCCTTTCTCTTAGACATCTTGGCCCACGTAATTGCTAATCATTGCGCAAATCCTGCAAGGAAGGGGCTCCTGCTTGTTTGAGTGGAGGCTACCATGACAAATTGCTGTAGCCTGGAGGCTCAGCAACAGGCACTTATTCCTCACAGTTCTGCAAGGCTGCAAGTCCCAGGTAAGGGTGCCAGCAGGGCTCTGGTGAGGGGCCACTCCCTGGTTTACAGATGGCCCTCTTCTTGCTGTGGCCTTATGTGGCAGAGAGTGAATTAGCTCTTTAGCCTCCTTTTATGAAGGACTCTAATCCCATTCATGAGGGCTGCACCCTCAGACCTCTTCAAGTCCTCTGAGAAAATCACTCACCATTTCTCTACTTACACAACACTCCTGACACCAAATGGGGGCTTTTCTCCCACGTGGACCAATTATTGGAAACCAGCTGGGTGTCCTGCAATTAACTTCAATCCTGACGCTACCTGGAGTTAGCATGGCACTCACAGATTAAGGATCAAGACCATCTCTACTTGAGATGCCAGTTAGAAGTGCCAGCTTCCCGTGCTTCTGACCAACAGTCTATAAATCAGTGGGGAGTTCCCAAAACCGCATCTTTGAGTTCAGTCATTGACTAGAATGGCTCACAGAACTCAGGGAAACACTTTACTCACATTTATTCATTAATTATAAAGTACAGATGAAGAGCAATCAGATGAAAGAAATGTGTAAGGCAAGGTATTTGGGAAGGAGCATGGAGCTTCCGTACCGTCTCTGGGCACGTCGCCCTCCAAACGCCTCCACGTGTTCAGCACTGGGCAAGTCTCTGAGGAACTCCATGCTTTTGGGTTTTTATGAAGGCTTCACTACATAGGCATGATTGATTACATCATTGGCCACTGGTGATCAACTCAACCCTCAGTACCTCTTTCCTCCCCAGGGGTCAAGGGTTGGGAAGGGGGACAGGGCTTGAAGGTTCCAACTCTAATTACTTGGCTGGTTCCCCTGGCAATCAACCCCCATCCTGAAACTATCCAGGAACCTCAGCCATAAATGATCTCATTAGCATATAAAAAGACACTGATGACTTCAGAGATTCAAAGGTTTTAGGAGCTGTGTGCCCGGAAATGGGGGGAAGACCAAATACCTATTTCTTGTTATAAATCACAGTCTCATACCTCCCAAAGCCCCACCTCCAGATACCATCCCAGTTAGGACTAAAGTTTTAACACAGGAGCTTTGTGGGGCAATCATCCTTTGCCCCATCCCCATGGAAGAGCCGAGGCCCAAAGAGGCTGAGCATCCACTCCAAACTCACAGCCAGTAGCCAGTGGACCAGAGCGGAAGCACTCAGATGCTCCGTGCTGCTTCTCACCTGGGCCTAGGTGGAAGGACACCGATGCCCATCAGAGCCAAAGCTGAGGCTGAAGTTCTTGTCCTGAAAAGTCCCTGCCACTGACCCCTTCCTCAGGCTGGACGGGGCAGCCAGGTGGTGTGCAGGTTTGCCCTCGTTGTATCTCTGGAGCACGGTGGAGGCCTGCATCATAGACACTGGGTGGTTGGCATACCCTCACATCCAGTATTGACTCACAGGAGCAACCTTCTCACCATCCTGCCAGGCGATGCCAGCTCTTATTGACTGACAAGAAGGCCAGAGTGCATGGAAGTGCAATGAGTGAGGGAAGGCCACTCCGTGGGCGGGAAGTCAGACCATGCTGGCTGGTTTTGCCCACCTAGAATGTGGGCTGCAGAACTGGCCGGTGGTGGGAGGCTGTTTGCCCAGCACATGGTCATCACTGCACCCCGAGGCCCTGACGGTCAGAGAACCTGGTCAGGCTGTGCCTGTCTTGTGACATCAGTGCTGCAGGAGCCCCGGGTCTCACCCTGTATCTGTTCTCTCCACAGCCCAGTACTTCGCCAGCACCATGATCATCGTGGGCCTCTCGGTGGTGGTGACGGTGATCGTGCTGCAGTACCACCACCACGACCCCGATGGGGGCAAGATGCCCAAGTGGGTACGTTCCTCCTACCCCCGATGGAGTTGGAGCCCCTCCCTAAAGGAGGTGCCTCCTAGGGTTTATCAATGTAAAAAATCACACAAAAAAATGGGCATTCCTAAAGAAATAGCTTTGTTTTTGTAGTTCATCACCCATTGGTGTGTCTTTGAGTAGCGTGCAGTCATGGTGCGCGTGTTCCTGGATGCCCCGTGGCACTGCCGTCTAATCTGACGCTGAGAGTCGGGCTCTCAGACTGGCTGCTCTGTGTGTTCTTCCAGCATGGTGTCTTGAGAAGCTAGTTTTTTTGTTTGTTTGTTTGTTTGTTTGTTTTTGATGTACGCCGTGAAGCCCTGTGCTGCACTTGGAAGCAACAGATGAGACAGACGTGTAGCAGCCTGGTTGAGGCTTCACAACAGAATGAGGAGTGAAAAGAGTAAGAAACAGAATGAGCCATGTACAAATACGTACATGCACTACTTACAGGGATATCATCCAACCAGAAGCCTCTAAAACAAAGACTAATCGTCACCAGTGGGGAAGCGGGAGGGGATAAAAGGGAACGGATAGAAACATAAAGAATTGCATCCCACAGCCTGTGAGCTTAGCCTGGGCCATGCCACCCCTGCCCCAGCTGTTGGCACCATGCCCGCCACATCCGTGGGTGCTCACCCACCCAGGGATCCTCTCCTGCAGTGTCAGGTGTCCAGAGTTCGTACCCACCCTCACCTGGCCGTCAGGAAACGTTGATTAGGGCCTAGGGAGGGCCTGAGCTTTCCCCACTCACAGAAACCAAACCCAGTGCCAGGGAAAGGTGCCCCAGCCCGCCCTTCCTCCCTTCATGTGGGCTCTATAAAGCTTCCCCATCCTCTGGTCTGGGGAGCCTGGCTTAAGGATTTGGGGAGCTCAAAATGCCCTCACATCCCAAATGCCGCCTGTTCTTGGAGACCACTTGTGTCTCAGTTCAGAAGGGAATCTAGGAATCACCAGTAAGCAAAATGCAGCTGTAAGGGGTGAGATGCAGTCAGGTGCCCTCCAGGAATCGGGGATTTCTGGGCCTCCTGAAACATTCTTTGGGCGGGAGTTTAGTTGCCCAAATGCTGAATTAGCAACTTCTTAAGAAATGCTTTACAAAATTACTGTTTGTTCCCAGAGCTTCACCCACATGGCCCATTCCTCTCATACACTATTTAATAAAGACTTACTTGTGAGCTGGCCATGGTGGTATGTGCCTGTAGTCCTAGCTACCTGGGAGGCTGAGGTGGGAGGATCACATGAGCCCAGGAGCTCCAGGCTGCAGTGAGCTACGATGATGCATTGCCCTCCAGCCTGGGTGACAGAGCAAAACCCCATCTCTAAAAAAAAAAAAAAGACTCACTTTTAGCTCATTGCGCCAGTGGTAGTGTGAGCTTAGCCTGCATGGTGACGTCTCACACACAGACCACATCACTGTGGTCCCTGAGGTTTGTTTTATGAAGACCCCCACTTTAAACACTGGGGTACATTTGCACACATTCACCTGTATCTTTGTCTGACTCCCTTACAACCCTGACACACTTAGGAAAATGTAAGGCCAGAGGTGGGAGCCCCGAGAGCTGGGAGCTTGTTTGCTGGTCCTTCTGTCTCTCCATCAATCAGTTTGAAGCAGGTAATACATTTACCTGTTTCCAAAGTCAAAATAAAATGAAAGTTGCAATTATACGTAAGGAAACCCTGCTCCCATCCCTGCCCCTTACTCTGCATCTGCCACCAATACTGATAACCATTTTCATGAATTCCTTCTTTTTCCTTCCAGTATTTGTTTATGCAAATATAAAAACCTAAACACTTCTTCTCGTTTCTTATAAGTATTTTGACTGATGAGAAGATAAGAGAATTAAGACATTGAGACACAAAGCCATTTTTAATGACTGGAGCACTCTGCTGCTCTAGAAAAAATCTTAATTAAGAGCATATTCACCTCTCAGCATAAAAGCTTATTAAAACCAATTGGCTGCAAATGAAAGATGAAGCTTATACATTTCTCCCGCTTTACATAACACACTGCATTTTTCTTTCATTCTATATATATTTGAAACATAAACAGCCTCCGAGGGACTTTTATTATGATCTGTGGCTATGAAGAAGATGCTGCCGGGTGCAGTGGCATTATGTGACATTTGCACAGCCAGAAACAAAACTGTAGCCTAACAGAAGAGGTCAAGAGCACAGCCAAGAGGATAATTTTATCTTTCAAATGCGTTGGCTTTGAAAGCTAATGATTCAGGCCATGGAATTCAAAATCGACTTGGCAGTGTGGATCCTATGAGCTTGAGATGTGCACCAGGGGACATGTAGACCCTGCCATGGAGAGAGAAGTGCCTGCTGCCATCTGCTCCCCATGTGCACCGCCGCCACTGTGTGCAGGCACACTCATGGCCCTGCAGCCTCCCCGGGGAGCTGGCTCAGGCTTTCTGGTGCCTTTGCAGAGGGGTTGGGCTAAAGTTGCTTGAGTCTTGAGAACCTCATAGACCCTGTTACAGATGAGGCTGGGAAAGGCTAAACATGTGAAGTGACATAACCACCTACTCATTGTATGTCCTTGAGCCAGTTTCTTAGCCTCTTTGAGCCTCAGTTTGTTGGTCTGTAAAGTGAGGGAATTATACCTATTTCACAAGACCCTGAAAGGCCCAAGTGAGATGACTTGTCTCATGAGCCTTGTATGGAAGACCCAGCTCATCCAGGGTTTCACATGTGGTCATATGTGTCCGCTCCTTACTGATCCTAAAAAACTCCAAGGTCAGCAGACCCAACCTTTCCAGGACATGCAGATTGCTGCCTGCTTGTAAAGTACAATGGGAAACAAGGGTTATCTTTATAGCTGCAACAGAACTGGTCTTATGCTTCCCTGTTCTTGTCCCCAGACCTGTTTGTTGCAGTTATTTTCAGTAAGATGGTATAAAAAGATTACCAAGAATGAAAGTCCTACGGATATGGACTGCACAACTTACTCGCCGTGTATTTCCTGAAGATGGGAACTATACCTTCCGGGTTACTGATGGAATTTCCCCACAATCACAAAACAAAATGGAAATGAAATCAGGATCTGGAAATCTCAGGGAAGGGGCCCACTTTTCACACACTTACCTGGGTAGGCTTGCAAGAATGCTGCTTTACCCAGATTGAGGCTTTAGATGTCTCCCTTCTTTCCATGAGAGGCAAAACCCGGAAAACCTCTATGGTTATTTTTCTCCAGCTTCTTTCATGCACTCTAGGACACACTTTAGACCAGAAGTTAGCAAACTCTATGTGGCCGAATCCAGTCTACCAAGTGTTTTTGTAAATAAGTTATTTTAGAAAACGTGGCCATCCATTTGACGCCTTCAATGCATGCTACATCAGCAGAAATGAGTAGCTGCCTGGCCCTTTACAGAAAGTTTGCCAACTTCTGCTTTCAACTTTTCAAAGTACTTTCCCAAGGCCGGGTGCAGTGGCTCACGCCTGTAATCCCAGCACTTTGGGAGGCCAAGGCAGGCAGATCACGAGGTTAGGAGTTCAAGACCAGCCTGACCAATATGGCAAAACCCTGTCTCTATTAAAAATACAAAAAATTAGCCGGGTGTGGTAGTGCACGCCTGTAATCCCAACTACTCAGGAGGCTGAGGCAGGAGAGTCGCTTGAACCTGGGAGGCGGAGGTTTCAGCGAGCCAAGATCGCACCATTGCACTGCAGCCTGGGCAACAAGAGCAAAACTCCATCTCAAAAAAAAAAAAAGTACTCTCCCAGACATTATCTTACTCAGTCTTCATTGAAGCTTAGTGAGCTAGGTTAGAGCTTCCAAAACTTCTTTGGTTCATAGCACGTTAGTGTCTCAGGAAATTTTTCACAGAGCCCCCGGCCAAAAGAAATAATACCCAACACTCCCTTTTTAAATAAATCAAAACACTTTAGTAAGTTTTTATGCCTTAACAATGTAGCCCCTATGGGGCCCAGCACGGCCTCTCGAATCTCGGGATCAGATTGGAGACCACTAACCTAGTTTCTGTTTCACCTGAAGTTCCTTGGTATTTGCTTTTTATCAGGGTGACTTTGAAAAACAGCTTTGCAAAGTGGTCACATCATAAGAGATGTAGTAATCTGATGTTGGAAGCCTGAACTGTTTCAGGCCTCAGGTTCACCTGGTGTCTGGTGGATGTCCTGGGGTTGCATTTGAACACGTCAGACGTCCCAGGACTCTTTGTGAATTCGCAGTGGCCTTCCAGAGCGCGTCACACGTAGTCTGGGGCCAGAGTTAGGTCTGAAGGTCCCCGGTTTACAGATGAACAAGGATCAGAGAGGGAAACTGACTTTCCCTTTTCACACAGCTCAGATAGCCTTCTTCCTCAAGGCTGTCTTCCCTGAGATTGCAGTGTGCCTGCCCCGGAGGAAAATGTAGCTTGTTCTCAGGGTGCCTCAGTTTGAGTCTCGCCTCACATTGAACTGAGTGCTTGTCACGCACAGGCTCTGCTTGCCTGCCAAAATCATCTGCTTTTAAATTTCTTTTTTTTTTTTTTAATTGTTTTGGTGCCGTGACATCTGCTGCCCCCGAGGACCCACGACGCAGGCCTTGCCCTGTAGGATCTCGCCGCTGTCGGGATCAGCTGATGCCCGCCTGGGGGCCGTTCCTAACGTTCTGTTGTCTCCCCAGACCAGAGTCATCCTCCTGAACTGGTGCGCGTGGTTCCTGCGCATGAAGAGGCCCGGGGAGGACAAGGTGCGCCCGGCCTGCCAGCACACGCGGCGGCGCTGCAGCCTGGCCAGCGTGGAGATGAGCGCGGTGGCGCCGCCGCCCGCCAGCAACGGGAACCTGCTGTACATCGGCTTCCGCGGCCTGGATGGCGTGCACTGTGCCCCGACCCCCGACTCCGGGGTGGTGTGCGGCCGCATGGCCTGCTCCCCCACGCACGACGAGCACCTCCTGCACGGCGGGCAGCCCCCCGAGGGGGACCCGGACCTGGCCAAGATCCTGGAGGAGGTCCGCTACATCGCCAACCGCTTCCGCTGCCAGGACGAGAGCGAGGCGGTGTGCAGCGAGTGGAAGTTCGCGGCCTGCGTGGTGGACCGCCTGTGCCTCATGGCCTTCTCGGTCTTCACCATCATCTGCACCATCGGCATCCTGATGTCCGCTCCCAACTTCGTGGAGGCCGTGTCCAAAGACTTCGCGTAGCCGCGTCTGGTTCTGTACCTGTGGGAAACGCACAGATGGGCAAGGCCTTTGGCTTGGGGAGATTTGGGGGTGCTAATCCAGGACAGCATTAAACGTGATAACTCCGATGCTCCCGCAGGGCTGTGGGTCGTGTTGCTCACGGTTTCCTCGTTACTGTAGGTGATAGGCGCTCAGCACGCTGTTCCGTACTCTCAGATGGGCTGACCGATCCCCTTGGCCCGTCCGTGCTGTCGGTCAGCAGGGACTCTGAGAGGTCGTTTTGCCCATGAGCCCGCTGCCTGGAAAGCCCTTCAGAGAGCTCCCAGTGGCTCCTCGCCGCCGGGACAGTTGGTTCTGCATGTCTGCATGCCACTTGCCATGAAGGTCTACCTGAAAATTCAACATTTGCTTTTTGCCTGTGTACAAACCTAGATTGAAGCTAAAATAAACCAGACTCACCAAATCCATTCCAATAATTGACTGGTGGAAGGAAAACAAAAAACGAAAACTAAAAGCTAAATCTGCTGGCTTTTCTGCAATTCAGCTTTTATTTTTATTTTTTTTAATTTTTCTATCAAAGACAATTGGTAGAGAGAAGCAGTTTTATGTGGTTTCTGTGTTAGAGAGAGAGAGAGACTGTGGGTCTTGCTAAGGATGTTTTTACCAGCCTCCCTGGCTTCTGCAAACCTACCTTGTCAAGGAAATCAAAGGGACACGGGTTTCCGTTTATTCTGAACAAGGACCAGGCCCCGTGGAGCGTCTCTGGTGGATCCCAGATAACTCCTAAGTGCCGCTGCTCTCAGACGCTGAGGTGTTGAGCAAATCTGTTGTATTCTGCAGAACCCACAGGACAAATAGAGTTCTACTAGAATTAACAGCCCAAAAGAATAGCTGAAGCTAAGTGAAGCCATTTATGTGGGCTTAAAAAAAATAATGTGTTAGCTGATTCACATGCACTGGAGTGGATTAGTCTTAGAAACATGCGCATACAAATGCACAGCGTCAAGTGGACAGACTGCATATTCCTAGGCCCTTTCTGTGTGTGTCAGGGCCAGGAAGTGGGGGCTGGGAGCTCTTCTGGTCCCCACTATGGCAGGTGCCAGGAGGGGGTGATATGGCCCATCCCTTTTCTGGATACCCGGCCAGTGGCGGGCAGGTATCCAGGCTGCAGTGCTCTGGATAGGGAGGAGCTGGCAGACCCTCAGTGACTGACAAGCCAACAACTCTAGGTTCTGGCCTTTGGGAGTCTGCCTGCCCCGAGCCTGTCCACGACAGGTGCAGCCCAGAAAGCTGGCTCAAGGTCCATGGGTGGATGCCCTGGAGATGAGCAACTTGAAAACAAGAGAAACTTTAATTTTTTTTTTTCCTCTAGATTCTTTTTTTTTTTTTAAATTTTTATTGCATTTTAGGTTTTGGGGTACATGTGCAGAACATGCAAACTAGTTGCATAGGTACACACGTGGCAGTGTGTTTTTGCTGCCTTCTGCCCCCTCACCCATATTTGGCATTTCTCCCCATGCCATCCCTCCCCCGCTCCTCCCCCGCTGTCCCTCCCCTATTTCCCCCAATAATTTTTAAACCTAACTGCTGATACAGCCCTTCCCTTAGATTATCCAGCTGACAGTATCCCTTTGCCTCTTCTCTGTCTTATTTTGTAAATGAGGTCAGAGGATAATTCGCCAAGAAAGACCTCTCCTGTTCCATTGTCCAACAGCTGCTCAGACCTCAAAATTGTAGGAGGCTTCTGAGCCCCTAGAGATTCTTAACTTGCTTCTAACCCTTGAGATGGGAACATCATGCGGGAAGATGTTATTTTCAGAGTTAAATAAATCATATGTGTTTTTCCAGCCATCCAGCTCACTCATTTCTGGGTAATTCACATGAATTTATTTGCACTAGAGGAAGGTGGAAGCTTGTGGGTGTTCAAGGTTGTGTGTGTGTGTGTAAGTGCACAAGTACCTGTGTGTGTGACTTAAGAGAAGAGACCTCACTTACAAGAAAGTTGATGAATCAGGGCATTCCAGCCTCAGGTGGTTTGGAGCAGGATCTTCCAGCAGTCACTCCTTCCACATGCTATGGATGAACCATGCACAAGATTTTTATTTATTTTTTTCTATTACAATGTCTTTAAAAACAAGTAGAAGTGTTTTGATATATAAAGGGAATGCTTCATTTCTTATCATTATCCCAAAATTGATCCCTCCTACATTTTTGCTTAAAAAAGAAACCTTTTGGGGGTTGCACAGGAACACATAAAATGCAAACCAAGTTGTGCATATTTTGACCCCTGAAATAACTACTCTATCATTTAATAAAGTCATAATAGGGAATAGATGTGCACATAGTTAGAAAAACATAAGTGGTTAGAACAGCCTCCCATACTGCCTCTTTTCTCTCTCGGAGACGACCATTCATGAGCTTTTAGGGGCATTTCTAGAAAAGAAGAAAAGAAGGTAAGAGGCCAAAGAGAGAGGGACGGGGGCATGGAGAGAGACGTCCCTTCCCAGCACTACACTCTGAAGTGCTCTGCACCTTGCATTCTTCACGTGGTGTTTCGTCTTAGAGGCTGTCCCGTAATAACATATAAAGATCTACCTCATCCCTCCTAATAGCTGCTTAGCATTCCATTGTCTCAGCGGACTGTCGTTTATTTGAATAGCCTTTTACTGGTGAACATATGGATATTTCCAGTTTTTATTTTTATACACAAATCTGTAATTGGCATGCTTGTACATACATCTTGACATACTCTTGTGACTAAAGCTTGGTGTAAATTCCAACTTAGAAATGGAATTGCTGAGTGTTAAGGTTATGTGTATTTAAAATTTTGATAGATATTGCCAGATTATCTTCTAGAAACTGATCAATGGATGTAACTCCATCGAGAGTACAATAAAAGGCCCAATTCCTCAACTTTCTATAGTAGCATGGGGTATTTTCAACCTTCATGTTTTCTCAATATAACTGGTGAAACATGATATTTAGGAATGTTATTCTGATTTTGGTTTATTTTATCATGTGTAAAAATTGAACATTTTTCACATTTTTTTGTAATTTTAATTTTTATAAACGTATCTTTTACCCAATTCCTAATCGCATTATTTAGCTTTTTCTTAATTTGTTTGTGTACTTTGGGACATTTTTGTCTTATGTCCTTAAAATGTTTTTGTCATTTGTCTTTTGATGTTATTTATTGATTTCCTTATTTATTGGCATAGAGAGAGTTTAAATTTTTATGTTGTCAATTTATCAATATTTTTCTTTGTCAGTGGTGGGATTCATTTCCAGTTTTTAAAAGCCTTCCTTGGGCCAGGCACAGTGGCTCAAGCCTGTAATCCCAGCACTTTGGGAGGCCAAGGCGGGTGGATCACGAGGTCAACAGATCGAGACTGTCCTGGTCAACATGGTGAAACCCCGTCTCTACTAAAAATACAAAAAATTAGCTGGGCATGGTGGCGCGTGCCTGTAATCCCAGCTACTCGGGAGGCTGAGGCAGGAGAATTGCCTGAACCCAGGAGGCGGAGGTTGCGGTGAGCCGAGATCATGCCATTGCACTCCAGCCTGGGTAACAAGAGCGAAACTCTGTCTTAAAAAAAAAAAAAAAAAAAAAAAAGCCTTCCTCATCCTGAGATTATAAATAAACTTACTCATATTTCTTTCTGAAACTTTATGGTTTTATTTGCTTATTTCACATCTTCTGACTCCCTGGAATTCATTTGTTCCAGGAAATGAGGGAAAGATCCATACTTTTTCCTTCATATGGGGGCCAGTTATATCAACTACTATGTAATAATTCATTTTGGAAATACGGTCATAGTGTTTTCCCCGCTTCTTCAAAATGGAGCCTTATTTGTAAACTAAAGTTCTTTAAGTATTTGGTTCTATCTCTGTTCTGTTTATTTATCTCTTTATGAATTCCTTTAATTTCTAAAGCTTTGTTCATACCAATATCAATACCTTCAAGTCAAGAGTCCCTTCAGCTCTGAATCTCTCTCTTATGTGAATCTTTTTTTAAAAAAATTAGCGTCACAACGAATTTACAGATTGAGTCTTTCTATTCGAAAGCATGAAATCTTGTGTTTAAGTCTAATTTCATGTAACTTAGTAGTTTTATGATTTTCTTCGTTAAGATCTTATGAATTTATAGCTGCTTCTTTCCAGATGGTTCATCATGTGGCTACCATTTCCACGGAATGATTTACTCCACTTTATTTTCTATTTTATCCCAGTGTATAAGAAAGTAGTTGGTTTTCATGTATAAATGTTACAATCGACCACAAATTGTGATTCCTACTTGTTTCTGAGATTCCCTTTTGACTTCTCTTTTCCAGTGTTTCTTTCCTGAATCTGGTTCATTTGAGTAACAGTTACTTCTCTTGTTCTTGACAACAGTGGGATGTTTTAATGTCTCGGCGTTTAACTTGTACGAAGACATGTATTTTCTTTGCCATAATAAAAAAAGTACCTGTGTGTTCTCAAACTATGAAGGCTTTCTGGGGGAAATAAAGATGTTAGATTTTTACCAGAACCTTCTCAGTATCCAGAGGGATTATCGGAAGGTCTTTTCCTTTGCTCTGGTAGTATGTGTAATTATATTAATAGAATCCTTAAGTCTAAATCATCAGTATATTCCTGAGATGTTCTTTACTTATCAGTATCATGTCTTTGGTTATCAATGTTTATAATTAAGATTAAGCATTCTACAGCTTGCTTTTATGTGCTTTTTTGTCCACATTTGATTTAAATTGATGCTGACTTAAGAAAAGAAACCTCTATTTTCTATAACCATCTATTGGTTTTGAATTATTTTCTATTTAAGTGTAAAAGAACTAGCTGGGGCTGTCTGGGCCTGCTGTGGTATATTTCTGGATTTCTCTCCTCAGGCAGATTAGGTCCTCGAGCTCTTCTGGAGGCCATTTAATTACATTTTTAAAAATAAAATGAATTCCGTCCACATTTCAACATAGTTGCGTAGTTTTGCAGTGTACGCACTTCAGGTGTCTTATTTCCTCTGTATTTGCAGTTATTTGTCCTTTTTCCATTTGTAATTGTGTGCATTTCCCCCTTCTCCTGGCTTATTTATTTAACTTGCCGTGAGTTTTCCTGGTTTATATTTTTAGACATCAGGTCCTTAGACTTAGTAGTTTGGAAACCTGTCTGCAGAGTCCCGGGGGTCCCTGTGCTGACCCAGCCCTTCCAGGTGACAGCAGGAGGCAGCGTAGCACAAGCCACAACCATTGCAGGAGCATCTCCAGCCCAGGACATGGCTCATCCCTTCCCCTGGGCCCTGAGAGCCTGTGGAGCAAACTAGTCGAGACAGCACAGGTGGATTAGATGTAGCTGCTCATTGCACTTGCCAGAAGCTTTAAGCAGAGCCCTCCGAAGGCGCACACCTCAGGAAGTAACTCTTACATAATTTAACTTTTTCTCATTCTTTCTTTTTTCTGTGGGACAAAACCTTCCCAACCTCCCTAGAATTTCTGTTCATCAAAACGTTTCCAACCTCACCATGGATGGCTCCTTCTCTTTCTTTAGAGTTGGAGTCTTGCTCTGTTGCTAGGCTGAAGTGCTGTGGTTCAATCTCGGCTCACTGCAACTCCACCTCCCAGGTTCAAGCGATTATCCTGCCTCAGCCTCCCGAGTAGCTGGGATTACAGGCGCTGGCCACCACACCCAGGTAATTTTTGCATTTTTAGTAGAGATGGGGTTTCACCAAGTTGGCCAGATTTGTCTGGATCTCCTGACCTCGTGATCTGCCCACCACAGCCTCGCAAAGCGCTGGGATTACAGGCGTGAGCCACCCCGCCTGGCCCCATGGCTCCTTTTAAAATTACTGTTTACTTCGTCTCCATATGCGTTTGACCTTCTAATGCAGTAGCTTGTCCTGAGTTGGGGAAGGGGCCTCAAAGCCATGGCCCCTGGGGATGGGGCTCACAGAGTCTATCTTTCCGAAACTCTTTGTGGTCAGATGCCCCCCGTGTCTGCACACAGCCGGCTTCAGAAGGCAGCCTTTCTGCAGTGCTGCAGGCCACACACGTGTCTTCTCTCCACATGTCACATTTTGCACAGCTTTCTAAATTTCCTTTTTTTCTTCCAATAACCTTCTTGCCACTTCCTCTGCTGCTGTGTTAGAGTTCTGTGAGTTTGCCTTCTGATGAATACCTCCCATCAACAGATTGTTTTGTAATTCTTAAATTTCTGCTTTTATTTTTAATATTTTCATTCTATTTTTAAAAATGATTGTATATTTTTAAATTTTGGTAAAATATACATAACATAAAATTTACCTTTTTAACCAATTTAAAATGTACCACCAGTGGCATTAAATACATCCACATGTGTGTGATCCTCACAGCCACACATCCCCAGTGGCATTAAATACAACCACATGTGTGTGATCCTCACAGCCACACATCCCCAGAACTCTTTTCCTCTTCCCAGATTGAAACCCTGACACCAGCTTCCCAATCGCATTCACCCTCTCCCAAGTCCCTGGCAACCACCATTCCATTCTCCTTTTGGTCTTTTGATTTTTGTTTTTTTGAGACAGAGCCTCACTCTGTCACCCAGGCTGGAGTGCAGTGGTGCAACCTCTGCTCACTACAACCTCTGCATCCTGGGTTCAAGCGATTCTCCTGCCTCAGCCTCCAGAGTTGCTGGGATTACAGGCACTTGCCACCAAGCCCACATGTTGGCCAGGCCAGTCTCGAACTCCTGGCCTCAAGTGATCTACCTGCCTTGGCCTCCCAAAGGGCTGGCATCACAGGCATGAGGCACTGTGCCCGGCCTTCTTTTGCTCTTTATAAATCTGACTAGGTACCTGAGACAAGTGGACTCATACAGCGTTTGTCCTTTTGTGACTGGCTTATTTCACTTAGCATGATGTCCTCGAGTCATCCATGTTACAGGTTCTCTTCTACTTTTACTTTGTTGTTGTTTTTCTGAGTTAGTAGGTGCCTAACCCATGTGTTTCCAATTATTCCTGTCTAATTTAATCAGGGAAGCATTTTCAGCTCTGCATTTTATTCTGATCAGAGCTTTACCAGCAGTCCCTATGTCCTAAATGCAATGTTTTTATTGGTATTTTCTGGATATTCTATAAGGTCAATTTTTGTACCTTCTTCAAATAGACTTTTAAAATAAAGCCTAGTAGAGTGAAGCAGCAGTGGAAATGGAAAAGGAGCGAAGAAACCTGTAACAGGCTGTCCTCAATTCCTTGTACACCCACTGCACTCAGACCAGCCTCGGCTGAGCTGTGTTGAGTAAAACACCCAACACATTTTTAAACTTACAAATTAATTTCTAGTTATATCGCCGTATGCTTGAAGCACAATGCCTTTGGTACTTTCTCTAACGTTTTTAATGTGCTGAGGTGTTTCTGAGGGGTTTGCATGTTCAGTGTCTGTGAATGGGTCCCTCTCTGAGAAGGACCCGGACAGGTGTCTGGAGCTCCAGTCCCAGCCTTGCTCACTGGCCTGGCGGGGCCACGCTCCCTGTCAGCCACATTCCTCCTTCAGTCATCCTTCCACTTACACAGGGTGTTAACGATGAATACCAGATTTTCATTCTATTTTCAGTATTTACCTTGAATTCACACTTGTCTGCTTTTAAAATCAGCCCACTTCTTCCTTTTGCTGAGATGCCTCCCTCGTTTATTCTTAAACTCACAGAACTCCTCGCGCCTCCACATGTCTGGGGTTTTCCCCACACCAACCCATTCTCCAGCACCAGCTGGGCATCCTACAGTTCAGCTCAACTCTGACACTAACTGGGGTTAGCGCTGGCCCCACAGGGGAGGGGCTCAATTCCCAGGACTGCCCACTCCAGATGCCAGATTTAAGTGGTGGGTCTCCAGGTCACCCACAGCTTCTGTCCCACTTGGCTACAAATCGGAGGTTCCCGTAACTCCCTTCCTAGGTCCAGTCATTTGGTGGAACAGCTCAGAGAACCCAGGGGAACACTGCTATGTTTACCCACTTCTTGTAAAGGATACCCAGGGGAACACTTCGCTATGTTTACCCACTTCATATAAAGAATAGTCTTATAAGAATACTGCTGCTTATAAAATGGGAGCAACACATAAGGAAAGGCATAGTAGGGGTGGGTATAGAGCTTCCATGACTTCTCCAGGAGCAGCACCACGTGCTCTCCAACCCTCAAGCTCCCGCACCTGTACTTAGGAATCTTCAAGGCGGCTTCATCATGTAGGCATGATTGATTATTGATTCAATCTCCAGCTCCTCTTTCCTCCCTGGAGGATGGGGTATGGGGCTGAAAGTTCCAAGCTTCTAATCATGGCTTGGGCTTTCTGGTGACCAGCCCCCATGTAGGATCCCACCAAGAACTGTTCATTAGAACAAAAGATGCTCCTATCATCCAGGAAATTTCAAGGGATTGGAAGCTGCACCCCAGGAACCCAAAGATGCTCCCAACAAATATTAGGACAGAAGATGCCCCTGGTACCCCATCACTCAGGAAATTACGAGGGTGTTAGGAGCTCTAGAGACACAGAGCAATCTGTATTTCTTATTACTTTATACTCAGAATTGTGTGTTTAACCTTTTTAAGGCACTTTGTTTTAGGGTTATTCATCTTGGATATGCGCTTATTTTTAATACGTATTGCTGATATACTTGGTTTAATATCTTTTCATACCTGTGATTAATATTTCTTTTGCATTCTTTTTTGTTTTTTTTTTTAATTTCCCCCTTCCTCTGATATATGTGCAATCCTTTTGTTAAAATGATTTATTGCTTGTATATGTTCAAGTGGTGACCTATATAATTTAACATCATATAATTGAACCTATAGTTCATGATTCATCAACCCGACAGTTTCTATGCATTCTCCACTTCTCACTCCAAACCCCAGCATATTAGTAGTTACCTTTTAGTTTTTAGGTTTTCTGCAGGCTCCTTATACAACACTCTGTGATATGCTTTAACACTTACCGATTCAGAAGAGTATCTGTTGATTACTATTGAGAAAAACTTGAAAGCTGTTTAATCGGGTGGGCCATTCACTCAGTTTGCGGTAATCTTCCCCTTTCCTCACTTCTCATAGTGGAATTATCTTTGTCATTTTTACAAAGTCACGAGTTATAACATTTACTTTCTGAAATTAATTTCCTGCCATCACATACATGGTATATTTATTTATGCCGAATGAATTTCCCTTCTTTTTCCTCATTCTGGCTGGAATATGCAGACGTGTTTTGTGCCTGTTCTTCCCAGTGGAGATCTACAGTTCTTCCTGCGATGGTAGCTTTGTTCTTTTTGGCATCATCTATTCTGTTTCCTGCTGTTTACAGTTTGGATGGATTTTTTTTCCCCCGTTCTGAAATGAGTTTTTGCTCTTTAATTTGTTTCCAAAGCTCTACAATTTACCTTTCATTTTGTTTTTCTACCTTTTAGCTCTTTTTGTATTAAAATCAATTTCTTATTGATTTTAAATGTTCTCACACAACACTTGGGAGAACTTTCTTGCATGGATTCAGTTATGTATTTTGTTGTGGAAGGAAATCCGTGTGTCTTCACAGGCCATGGTCCACGCTTTCTTTAGCTTCACCTGCAGTGTGTGCCTAGACATTTATTTCGCTCTTACCTTTGCTTAAATCAGGCAGCTTTGTGTGGACCTTTGGATTTCTCTGAAAGAGCAGGTCTCTGAGCCGCTTTCAGACCGTGCTCCTTCTTTTCCCTGCTCTCCTGGGGTTCTGAGAGGAAGGCCAGCCCCCAGGCATTTCTGTCTTCACCTTTTTGCTGATGGACAGCCAGGCGTTTCTGTCTTCACCTTTTTGCTGATGCTGCCGCTCTCCTAATGCCTCGTAACATCTTAGGCATTAATTACCCTGGGAGGAGGTCTATGTTGTTATTTATTGATCTAATTCATGAAATTCTGGGTCTTTGCGGTGAGAGAGCTGTTATGAGCATTCTCAGTTACCTCTGTACTCCCAGCGAAATTTCCTGACCTCTGTCTTCACACCCCTCAACCTCCAGTCAGGACAGACGAAATGTCCATGGATTTGGCTGTTAGGCCTGGTAGTTGGAGGGCTGGTGGGAGCATGAATCTGGTGACAGCCACATCCCCTTTCCTTCCCGCCCACAGGGGAGACAGCTGAGGAACTCCCTCCCATGGCTTTCCTGCCTCTGCTGAGATCCTTGGTGGCAGTCGGGGCTTCTGCACCCGTGGGCTCGCTTAAAATTCTTCCCTGCAATGTACAACTTTTCTTCACAATCAGCCTCGCTCCAGACTGGCAGCATGGGGTGGGGAGAGGAAGCCGCTATTCTGGTTGGAGGCACAGTGGGGCGGGTGGCACTGATTCAGGGTCTGGCTTTTGCGCGTGCACACCACCCTCTTCCCTCTGTCCTCTTGGCCACAGCGCTTCAAAGAGTGTGGAGGGAGGCTCCGGCACTCTGTGTTGCTGCCACTCTCTGCTTTGTTGTTTTCTGGGAGGCGACATCTCTGATCGTTCCTCCACTCGCAATGCATTGATGAAGTCACTGACCACATATTCTGGGCAACGGGTAACAACGGAGAGCATGTAATGTCTCAGCACCAACGCTGCTGGTAAATTAAATTTCCAGTAATTGTAGAAGATCGTGGCAGATGCCTTTCACCTCATGTTTAAGCTGTTCATCTTTACACTGAAGGACCTTATGAAGCCGTGAAGCTTAATTTTTTTCCAACTATATTTGCCCCTTTTCTTTCTGTGGTAAATAAAAATAGCCAAGAATTTGCCAGTTAGTATCTTTTTATTAATAGTGTAGCTGTTTCTCCAAACATACTATTTTGAACTATCGTTTAAGATAAAGATAGTCTTGGTGAAATTAATGTGTCAGGGTTAAAGTGGGGATGTGTTTTCCTCCTGCACATTTTGGTAATTACCATACAGTTTCCCATCGGTGGTGTTGCTTTTTTTTTTTTTTTGAGACAGTCTCGCTCTGTTGCCCAGACTAGAGTGCAGTGGCATGATCTTGGCTCACTGCAACCTCCGTCTCCCGGGTTCAAGTGATTCTCCTGCCTCACCCTCCCGAGTAGCTGGGATTACAGGTGCGAACCACCGCACCCAACTAATTTTTGTATTTTTAGTAGAGATGGGGTTTGGCCAGGCTGGTGTGGAACTCCTGACCTCAAACGATCCTCCCAGCTCAGCCTCTGAAAGTGCTGGGATTACAGGCGTGAGCACCACGCCCAGCCTGTGGTGCTGCTTTCTGTGATTTTAGTTGTCTGTGGTCAACCACAGTGAGAAAATAGGTGAGGATGAGATGTTTTGTGACAGAGACCACATTCCCATAACTTTCCTTACAGTATATGGTTGCGACTGTCCTATGTTATTGTTAGTTACTGCTGTTAATCTCTTACTGTGCCTGCTTTATAAACTTTATCATAGGTATGTATGTACAGGAGAAAACATACATAAGGGTCACTGCTACCCCAGGTTTCAAGCAGCCACTGTGGGTCTTGGAACACCTACCCTGTGGATAAGCAGGCACTGCAGGACAATATCAACTTCTGTTGTATTTTTCAAACATCATCATGCTCAAGAAATTACCATCCACTTGGAATTACAATTTTCTGTAGTCCCGGCCATATGTCAGCATGCCCCTGTTCCCTGGTCAACCTTGTTGGTTCTCTGGCTCCTGTGTGACCACATGAAACCCCCTCCAGCATCCTCATTGTCAAGCCCTGGGTGCTGTCTGGAGAGGGGCATGTGCTTAGTCTCTTTAAAAAAACAGTGCCTCGAATCCTTTGTGGAAAAGACAAGTTCATGCTATTCAATTAGACTCAGAATTTCCAAATATACGGAAGTTCAGAGCTCATCTATGGCATCAGGTTCCAAACATTTTTTTTAAAAGGTTAGTTCAAGTAGAAAAGATAAGAATATTTGTTCTAGAGTCAGGTCTGGGGGACTTTGGTGTCTGGCCGTAAAAAGAAATTATGAAGAAGTCATTCTGAAAATGGTCTTGGTATGTACTGGGGCCTCTGCCAAAGAGTCTTGGGCTCAGGAGGCAGGGGGTTGGCCACAGGGACGGGGGCTCATTCGAGTGTCTGACTAGGGGAGACGGGGACCCTGCTCTCAGGAGGAGCAGGAGCAGGCAGTGGTAGGGGCCAGCAGTAGGTGTTTGCTTCCAGGTTCCCTGAGCTCTCCTGAGATACTTCCAGACTCCTGGAAATAACTGGGCAGAGGTGCGCCAAAGCCAAGTGGCTGAGGCCAAGCCACAGCTCAAATTCGGATTTCACATCGATGTGACCCCACTGGACTTCAGGCTGAGATTCAGTACATTCACCCGAAACGTAAGACTGAGGTCTGAATTAAGAGTCTTCAGGTTTACATGTTGAAGCCTAACCCCACACCTCAGACTGTCATCTTACTTGGAGATAGGGCCTGTAAAGGGGTAATGGAGTTAAAACGAGGCCACGACGGTGAACCTTAAGCCATTTAAGAAGATGAGGTTAGGATGCACACACAGTCGGGGGTGGCCGTCTACAAGCCACAGAGAGGCTGCAGGAGAAACCAGCCCTGCCCACCGCAGTCTGGGACGTGCAGCCCCCAGAACTGTGAGGAAATGCAGTCGGTGTCAAGCGCTCCAGGCTGTGGTGCTTCATGTGGCAGCCCCAGCGACTAACAGAGGCATCTGTCAGGTGCTGGCCCCTCTGCCAGACACAGGGAGTGCAGTCGTGAAAAAGCATCTCTTAGCTGGGAGAAGCTTGTTCTTAGGAAGGGAATTAGGTAGATAAATAGATAAGGGCCACACAGGGAGGGATCTAGCCTTGGGCAATCACAGAGGACTGCCTAGAGTTGGTGGCAGGTGAGGGGGCTGAGGCCCACCCCAGTGACTTGCCCAGCCTCACACAAATAGCTGTTTGAACTGGGATTAGGAACTCAACATCCTGAGGCTGCTTTCCTTAACCCCAGCTCACTTTGTCCTTTCTTCCTTGGAAATGGCAGGGGATGGAGATTGGTGGTCTGTGTTTCGGGGTCTGCGCCGGGGATACAGACCCTCCGGCTAAAACCACCTTGCTTTGAAAGGTTAACTCTTTAATACCATGATTCCTGAAACATGAGTGGTCCCTAAAACTGCTTTTCCTCGAGGCATGGGCAGGGCCGGGGCTGCAAATGAACATCCCCAGGGCCTTGCAGTCCACGCTTCCTGTGGGGTGTTTTAGGGCTGAGTTAAGGCGTTACAGCCAGACAAGCAAGCTGGGTCCTGACTCCGAAAACCTCTCTACGGCGCCAGGCTTGGCCATTCTGTTCCCTCTGCACTCTCCGTGCCGTCTCTAGCACAGCGATTAAACACGGTGGCCCCACAAAAGCGACCTCACCTTCAATTCCAGCTCTGCCCTCTGCCGACTGACCTCCAGCAGGCCACCACCTTATCCACAGCCCGGTGACTAACAGCAGTACCCTCAGAGACAGTCTCCAGGACACACCGGAGCACAAGAAGCACTCAAAAATGTCAGCCAAGTTTACGTTCTGCAGGAGCAAACCTCACTCCTCCCACACAGGAGGTGCCATCTTGTTTTAAATGACAAACAGGCATTCCTTTGAAGTTTAACAAATTCCTCCTGCCACCTTGACAGTGACATCCAGCAACACATTCTCTGGTGAGAAAAAGAAAAGTTTAGAAAGACATTGTCAGTTCTCCCTTCCTAAGTGATTAGTTCCCTAGACCCAAATACCAAAAAGTACACGTCAGAAATACAGGGCCTAGGCCGGGCGCGGCGGCTCATGTGTGTAATTCTAACACTTTGGGAGGCCAAGATGGGCAGATCTCCTGAGGTCAGAAGTTCGAGACTAGCCTGGCCAACATGGTGAAACCCACAAAAATTAACCAGGTGTGGGCTGCATGCCTGTAGTCCCAGCTACTTGGGAGGCTGAGGCAGGAGAATCCCTTGAACCCAGGAGGTGGAGGTTGCAGTGAGCCGAGGTCGTGCCACTGTACTCCAGCCTGGGTGACAGGAAGACTCTGCCTAAAAAAAAAATTAATAAAGAAAAATAAAAAAATACAGGGGCTTTGGCAGTGGGTCTAGGAGGAATCTGGTGAGGTCATTAGGGAGGGGTCATCACACATGAAAAGCAGCGGAGCCTGTTCCCCGAGTGAGTGAGTGTTGAATGCTTTTAGGACATGAGATGAGAAGGGGGAGAAACAGCCACGATGTGGAGCGGGAGGTCGGTGGGCAGCTGGTGAAGTAGTAATGGAACAGTGATGCAAGCCAGATGGGAGGAGTGTGGGGTGGGGGATGGCCTGTGAGACGGGAGCAGAGGGGACAGGGTTGGGTGAGTCCCCAGAGGCAGCGCCTGCTGCACCTTGAGAGGTGTGCATGAGAGGAGACCTGGGAGGGCCAGGGTGGGCGGGAGGAGCAGGGGTGCGGGATGGCACTGTGGGGGTCTTCGGGATTCCCTCGCGCTTTCCCTAAGAGTGTAGGGGTGACTGAAGGCTCTGGGCCAGACGATGGTATGATTCAGTTGCCTTTAGATTCTGGAAAAAGAACCAGAAGGTACAGCATGTTCTTTCCACTTCCGCGCTAAACTGTGTTGAGCCCCATGCTGGGAGGCTGACCAGGTGTGGCAGTGGGAGCTGGATCTCCCTCCAGTCTTAAGGCGAGATGTAGGATGTGATTTTATAGTTCAGACACGAGATGGAAAACGGCAGCTGACAAGACGTGGCTGATGAGTGAATAACCTGATCAAGGGCTGGGACAGAAGGACTGGGAGGAAAAGGTGTTGAAAGAGGATTTCAAGGCATTTTCTGGGAGAGTGTGATCTAAAGCGTCTTCTCTGTCTCCCCAGGGGAATGTTTGCTAGCCCTGCAGAGCCCCTCAGTCACTCACTTGCTGCAGATGGGGGGCAGAAACCCCTGGAGCCATGTGAACGGGGACACTTTCCTATGAAGAGTGGTTACACAGGCAAAGGCACCCGCCCCTAATGGAGTCAGTGAGGGCTTTCAGGTGTGACAGGCGGAGGCACCCGCCCCTAATGGAGTCAGTGAGGGCTTTCAGGTGTGACAGGCGGAGGCACCCGCCCCTAATGGAGTCAGTGAGGGCTTTCAGGTGTGACAGGGAACCACGGCAGTGGCTGCCAGCCCTGGGGCTGTGAGGAAAGGGCTGAGCTCTCCCAGTGTTTCATTTATTTCAAGAGAGCCTGTCATTGCCGAAGTGTTTTTGATGGCAGCTACCTTGGAACCCTTGGTGGATAATTCCAACATCTGATACTTGGGTCTTGGCAACAGCTGACGGTGGTGCTGATGCTGGTGGCGATCTCTGCAGTCTTGGAACGACGGTGAGTTTTCAGTTGAGTGGTGGACGTTCTGCCTGTCATGTTAGGTGACCTGGGTCCCCTGTGACCTTTTTGCTTTAGAAGGCAGTGGCCTGTTTAGGTTTGGCACATGGATCCTGACCCATCTGGCAGGCTGTGGTTCCACTGGCGTCTAATTTCCAGAGTCGCTGCTGTGTTGTTTTCTTCTGCTTGGTTTATCTGGGGTCTTTGGGACTCTTAGGATCCCTGCTGATGTGGCCTCAGGACAAGACTGAGTTTCCCCAGGCTGTGCCCCGAGTGTGTCCAGCTCAGGCTGCCTGAAGAAGAGGCTTGGATCCCCTGCAGGTGCCCCCCACCCCCATCAGGCATTTCTGGGTGGGGAGGACAGCCTCCCCAGGGCCTCTTATGTGGACAGGACTTCATGTCGCTCCTCCGTCAGTGGTGTCAGGCTGTCCTGGTATTGTCAGAGGGCCCTGTTCCATCAGAGCGGGAGCAAGCCCAGCTGGCTGCCATGGGTGGACTTGGGGGCATAAAACACCCTGTCACTGTGCCTTCCTTCCCCTTCTGGGGTCCCCAAACTAGTCCGTCTTCCTCTGATCACCATTTAGAGTTCTGGTTGCCTCTGAGCTAGGTTTCTGGTTGTACTTTGAGCAGCAGGGAGGGGCCTGCTCATCTAGTTGGGACCAGCAGTGAGAGGGGGCTGCTGTGTTCCTGAGGGGAAGGTGGGCCGTCTGGAAACGCTTGTGGAATGAAGTGTTCAGGTGCTGGAGAGATACAGGTGCAGCTCGTGGCCACAGCCTAACTTAGGGAGCTACCTTGCTGTAGGAGTGTTTGGGAGAGTGAGTTTCCTGGGAACCCATGGGGCTGTCCCCCTGTGGGACAGTCATCCCCCTGTGGACTCCCAGGGTTTGGCTCAGCGGCTGCAACACATCATTGCACACTTGTATATGGCAAGACTTGAAGGCCTTTAGCCCAAGACCCTTTTATTACCTTTCCTTTATGCATCCTATAATTTGAAAAATCGTCTCCACCAAATTATGCCTTCCCAGTATTTTTAGAGAAAGAAATGTAATGAAACATTATTCAATAAAGTCCCGCCACAAACAAGAACACTCAGTGCTAACTTAGTCCTGGTGTTTATTGGCTATGATTGCTGTGTTTTAAGAAAGGCAAAGGTGGCCCCTGGCATGCAGGAGCTGGCCCAGTGCCCACCGCTGGGCCTTGGTCTCTCCTGACGAACATAAGCAGCTCACTGAACATCATCGTCAGGGAGGCCACTTGTGAGTGTGATGGATTAAGACAAAAACAAGGGGACCATGTCGCTAGGTCTGAACACGGACCACGCAGAGGGGACAGGGCTGGGTGAGTCCCCAGAGGCAGTGCCTGCTGCACCTTGAGAGGTGTGCATGAGAGGAGACCAGGGAGGGCCTGTATGGTTCAATCCATAAAACTGACTCAACGTCCCACTCTCCTAGCTCATGTGAGTGAGTGCTGCTGCTTTATAATTTGATAGACTGAGTAAAGGAAATGTGGCACATATAGATGGTGGAATAGTATGCAGCCAGAAAAAAGGATGAGTTCATGTCCTCTACAGGGACATGGATGAAGCTGGAAACCATCATTCTCAGCAAACTAACACAAGAACAGAAAATCAAACACCACATGTTCTCACTGATACGCGGGTGTTGAACAATGAGAACACATGGACACAGGGAGGGGAACATCACACACCAAGGTCTGGGGGTTTGGGGGTTGGCACCTGATAGCAGGTGGTGGGGGGATTGGGGAGGGATAGCATTAGGAGAAATACCTAATGTAGATGATGGGTCAATGGATGCAGCAATCCACCACCATGGCACGTGTATACCTATGTAACAAACATGCACGATCTGCACACATACCCCAGAACTTAAAGTATAATAAATAAATTTAAAAATAAATAAACTAAAGCCTGCCACTTGGTTCTAGATAAGATTAACTCACGTGTAACTTCCCCTTCTTAACACCAAATCTGGAGCAAAGCCCCACTTCCTTGAACGCTGTCCCCAGATCGCCCAACACAAGCCCCAGTTCTGAAATGAGTCCTGGCAAACATCCCCTGCCTGATACGCCCACAGTTCCCGCTGGCGTGCCCTGTGCATAGTCTCTCTCCCTCCAACAGATAATAAGCCCAACTCGTTCAACTACAGGCCTATTCCCCAGGTCTCTGGCTGGAGGACATTTTCACTTACAGGATTCATGAGCTAATTTCCACAGGTCTTTTGACATTGGGAAAATAGCTTATATTTACCACTTTACCTGGCCACCGGCTCCCTGACGGCATAACTTCAGGATTAAACCCTAGGATTTAGAGCTTATGATTCGGGAACACTCAGGATGTTCACTTCCCAGCTCAGAACGTCCTTGCATTTTTTGTGGTGTCTGCTAAGACCAGCAGCGACCTCGTGAAGGTAGGAATCATACATCCTTCATTCACGAATCTGATCATTCCACTAACAAATGGAAACTACCCAGGCCTCTCAGCTTCCCTTCCCGGCTCTCCTGCTGTTTGGCCAAAAGACACACACTCTACTGATTTTCAATGACTATTTATCTGCATTCAAGTAACATTTTTCAGAAAACAAAAAGAGACATATAGTGGGTACTTACCAGCAGCATCTTGATGGAATGGGCCCAAAATCGTTAACTTCACATGCACATTAGCACAAAACAAAATCATAAATAGATAAAACTTACTTTATCTGGTTACAGAATTTTAGCAAAATGGCACTAAATGGGGCTTCCAAGCCAGAAAGCCTTGGCACATGCAGTGAGCCTCTAACCCACTGCCTGAGCAGCCTACCGGCTGTCCAGTCTGGAACTGATGCTGGAGTTAGGGAAGCTTCTGGAAGAGACCGTGGGATCTGTGCAATTGTTCTTTTTTCTCTTCCCGAGAGTGTGAGGCAGGGAGGAAACGTCATCTGAATGTGCACTTTCTTTTTTATTCATTACTTTTTTGCTTTTTGAGTCAGAGTCTCACTCTGTTGCCCAGGCTAGAGTGCAATGGCCGTCTCCCAGGTTCAAGTGATTCTCCTGCCTCAGCCTCCTGAGTAGCTGAGATTACAGGTGTACGTGACCACACCCAGTGAATTTTTTATATTTTCTAAGGTGGGGTTTCACCATGTTGGCCAGGCTGGTCTCAAACTCCTGATCTCAGGTGATCTGCCTGCCTCAGCCTTTCCAAAGTTCTGGGATTACAAGTGTGAGCCATCGTGCCCGGCCTGATTGTGCACTTTCTACCAGGGCAGGACCCTGCCCTTCTGGACTTCATGGTTCGGGCCTGCACTCTGTATATCACAGATTGGAAAGCCTTTAGCCCGAGACCCTTTTATTACCTTTCCTTTATGCATCCTATAATTTGAAATATCTCCACCAAATTATTATATAATTACGTACCTGCCACTTCATAGCCCCTCACATGTCAATAAGCTTAAAAAGCCTTTAAGTTTATATTTTTGATCTGATAAAATTGTGATAGGGTTCTGGAAACTGTCTCTTCCAGATTTGGTGGAGGGGCTTGGGAAAAGGTAGGGCAATGGGGATTTTTTAAAAAAGAAAAAAACTAAAAAGTTAAGTTGTTCATCTGAAATTCAAAGTTTTCACTGCATATCCGGTGTTACTTGCCCAGCTGAGGGGAGGTAGAGTGGGAAGCCCATCACGAAAGAACATGAAAAGCTGGGCAGGAGAAAGGGTGTCGTATGAAGGAAGACTTGCTCTGTGATAGGATCCAAACTGTGTGATTCCAGACTGCCCTGCAAGGGGCTTGGGGGCTTTGGGCATCTTGGAAAATAGAAACTTCATGGGTGGCTAAAAGAGACATGGATGACCGTGTACGTGGCAGGAGACCCTCTGCTGATGGGTTCCAGAGAGTCACTGATTCCTCCAGAAGTTCTAGTTACAGGCGAGAGCCTTGCATAATCAGAAGTCTGAGCCAGTCAGTGGAGGCAAATGCCCTACCTGGGAAAGGTGGCTCTCTCTAATCCAGGTGTTGTTCTGAAAGAAGGGAGATAAAGACCTGCGTCCTGCTTCTTCACCTGGAGGACTCTGCTCAGCCCTCAAGTCTTCTGAAGGGCTCTCCTGGAAGTCCACTGCAGCTGCAGGCCTGCAGCGCCCGCCATGGATAAGGGAAGATGGAGGTTGACAGCGGGGCCTGCCTCCTCTTACTTTCCCTGCCCTGGCCCGAGTCCTGTGGTTCCTGGCTGTGCCATCTTTAGTGGGAGCTTGCCAAGTCCAGCAGGTCACGAGAATTGCACATTGTGATCCGTGTAACTGCACTTCCCAGAATGTAGGATCAACCTGCTGCTGAAGAGTATCCTAAATCAGAGTAGATAGTGAGGAGCCAGAGGCTGTAAACTCACCAGAGATGTTAGCGCAGCCTTGAGGTTAATTGCTTGGAAATTTGAGAAATGATGCACTGGAACGAAATCTGGGCTGTGGGAGAGCATGTCCACACCAGGTGCCAGACATCTGGTTGGCTTTGGCTGATGTGTCCTGCAGCCACCTGCCTTGTCTGCATTCGCACACTTTCCTGGTGTGGCTGAGAAATTACACACTCGTCCTGTTATTAGCCCAGGGGCCTCTGTGCACTGAACTGGTTGCATCTGCTTCATTTTTTACTGCAAAACCCCCCTTTACGATAGGTTGGCAATATGATTCTGACAAAGTGAGGACAAGAGGACGAATGGGGCCAAAAGGAAGCAAGGTTGGGACAGTGGGTGGAGAGACTTCTAGGGTTTGGGAGGAAAGCCCCTACCCTTCCCTCCATGTGCCTCCTGACCTGGGCAGGCCCTGAGAGAACAGGGCTGCTGGAGCCACCCTGAGAACCTCCCAGGCTCAGAGGATTCCAGGACGCCCATCTGGAGATATTGAGACCAGCTCTGGGTAACACGGTGCCAGCTTGAGTGCATCCTGGGCCTGCAGCATGGAGAAGAATTTAGCATCCCAAGCCCCCAACCCTGAGATGCTTCAGGTGGAGCAAAGGGGCTGGAGCAGCCTAAACTTCAGGTTGTCAGACTGATTGGGAGCTGCACAAGGCCAGGCACTGAGTGTGTGTCCTGTAAGTGCTGGTGAAGGAGATATGTGAGTTCAAACCACCCTTGAGGTGGTAGATACTTGTCTATAAATGATGAAAACATGCTCCTTACTCTCTGAGCAATAGTGTTACTTTTAAATCTACCCATATTCCTTTCCTGTGACTACTGTAAGAAGTTACCACCAACTCCGTGGCTTCAAGCAATGGGAGTTTGTTCCCTTGTGGTTCTGGTGGTCAGAAGTCTAAACTGAGTCTATGGGACCGAAACCGAGGTGTCTGCAGGGCAGGGCAGGTTCCACCTGAGGCTCTGAGGGAGGATCGCTTCCTTGACTTTTCAGCTTCTGGAGCCGCCTGCATCCCGTGGCTCCTGCCCCTTCCTTACATCATACCACCTTTCCCCTCAATGTGTCATCACACTGCCCTTTCCCCACTGTCATCAAGTCCCCTGTGCCTTTTTTTCAATTGCATTTTAGGTTTTGGGGTACATGTGCAGAACATGCAAGATAGTTGCATAGGTACACACGTGGCAGTGTGATTTGCTGCCTTCCTCCCCTTCACCTATATCTGGCATTTCTCCCCATGCTATCTCTCCCCAACTCCCCACCCCCCGCTGTCCCTCCCCTATTCCCCCCAATAGACCCCAGTGTGTAGTGCTCCCCTCCCTGTGTCCATGTGTTCTCATTTTTCATCATCCACCTATGAGTGAGAACATGAGGTGTTTCATTTTCTGTTCTTGTGTCAGTTTTCTGAGAATGATGGTCTCCAGGTTCATCCATGTCCCTACAAAGGACGTGAACTCATCATTTTTGATGGCTGCATAATATTCCATGGTGTATATGTGCCACGTTTTCCCTGTCCATTTCTTACATGAAAATTTGTGATTATATTTAGGGCCTGCCTGGTTGACCCAAGGTAATCTCCCCAACTCAAAGTTACGAATTAATCACATCTACAGAATCCCTTTTGCCCTACAAGTTAACATATCACAGGTTCAGGGATCAGAAGGTGGACATCCTGGGGGGCCACTGTTCAGCGGACCACACTGCCCTTTTCTCAGATTGAACTCATGGCCTTGTCTGTCCCTCTTTCCCAGCAGGTAAAGGGATTCAGGGTCTCTGCTGTTCACAATGTCATCCAGAGAGAGTCTCTCTCATATACACTAAGGTGATCTTCGAAATAACCCACAAACCAGGGATCATTTACAAATGAGAAACTGGGAAGGGAACTAACATTTACAGACTTAAACAATTCAAATTTTAGTTAAACACCACTATATACAGTCCTCATATTTTTATTGCTTCATTTGACCCTCCTGCCATCTGAGAAGTACCTGTTTTTACCCTCATTTTAAAAGTAGAAAACCTGAAATTAGTGAGGTCATGTAATTGCTCTAAGACTGCAGAGCCAGAAGTAAAGGCATTGACGTTTAAAGCAGACCTGTGATTTTCTATCCTTAGCTCTTCCCTGTCCCATTTTGCCCTGTCCATCACTCCCTTTGCACGTTCCTGCAGTGGTCCTGGAATGAGGTGGCCGGTGCTGCCGGAGACCCATGGGGGTGCCTTTGGGGTGCACACTGACAGTTTTCTTTGAATGCTTCTAGAACCACACAGTATTGGGCAGAAAGGCATCTCAGAGAAAACCCACGCCAAGTAATTTCTCAAACTGCAATGTGCAGAACTATTGGGATGCTTATAAAAAAGTCTATAAGCCCCATTCCCAGAAATTTTAATGTAATAGGTCTGCAGTGAGGCCTAGGTATCTACATTTTTAACATGCCCCCAGGCTAGTTTGCAAATGTTTCAACAGGGGAAAGAAAGCCACTGGGATGAGAGGGGTCCATTAGTCCTTTCTCACACTGCTGTAAAGATACTACCTGAGACTGGGTCATTTATAAACACAAGGGGTTTAATTGACTCACAGTTCCACATGGCTGGAGAGGCCCCAGGAAACTTATAATCATGCAGAAGGCAAAGGGGAAGTAGGCACCTTCTTCACAAGGTGGAAGGAGAGAGAGAGAGCACAGGGAAAACCGCCACTTTTAAAACCATCAGATCTCATGAGAACTCACTATCACAAGTACGGCATTGGAGATGATCCAATCGCCTCCCTCCCTCGACACATGGGGATTACAATTCTGGATGAGATTTGGGTGGGGACACACAGCCAAACCATACCAAGGGGTAACACATTTTCTCTAGAATGTAGCATTGGCTTTTCTCTCTGGGGAACACGTTTGTGTGTTACGGAGGTTAATCATGGTGAGCCTCACTGGCAAATAGCAAATAATGTTTAACGACTTTCTGGTTTTTTGGCCGATTAGGTCAGGGCAAGAAGTTTGGCAATCTGGCTCTGATTTGCATGAGAGAAACAAGTGAAAGGTAGATTTCATATTGTGAGATGAAACATCTGGAGAGGCCTCGAGTCTAACCTGTGCATCAGCTGGAAGAAACACTGAGGGGACACGAGAACTTGTACATTATGATCCTTGTACCTGCGCTTCCCAGAGTGTAGGATCAACGTGCTGCTGAGAATATCCTAAATCAGAGAATAGATAGGAACCAGAGGCTGTCAACTCACCAGAGATGTTAGTGCAGGCTTGAGGTTAATCACTGCTTGGAAAATTGAGAAACGATGCATTGGCACTAAATCAGGGCTGTGGGAGAGCATGTCCACGCCAGGTGCCCGGACATCTGGTTGGCTTTGGCTGATTTGTCCTGCAGCCACCTGCCTTGTCTGGATTCGCACACTTTCCAAGGTGCCTGTTACCCTGTGCATTTCCCAAACTGCTTTCCCGGGCTCTGATGTACGGTAAACCTGCTTGAGTGGCATATTTATCACAGTGCAATTGAAAGGCATGAGCTGTGATTCATGACATATCATGAATGAGAATATGACTTTGATCGCACTGGGATCTGACTTAGCAGTTCATGTGGCCTTACTACACGCTGATTTCTTGAAAGCCCTCAGATTCCTGGCTCAGAATGCTTCTGCTAGAAGAGTGTGCTCTTAATGGAAGGGAAGCAATAGTTAAAAATTTTTCTCGGTGGACCAGTTCTCAAGTGAAGACAGAAGTTTAACCAGCATTCAGCATCTTCCATTAAAACCCCCAGCTTTCCATTTTTCAGTGTGAAAAACTCCAGGCCAGGGTTTCTGCAGACAGTCATTTTTGATGGCAGGCTAAGTGTGTGTCCTGTGATCTCCATAAAAGGGAAACACTGAATTTTCTGTCCACTTAGCGGTGTCTTTTGTTAATGATGGGCAAGAAGCTTGTATTATTTATGGAGCACCTTGAATCTCAGCAGTTTATGGAGTATGTATAAAGAACGGGAGCACTTTATCTTCTAATAAAATGCTGCGCAACCACTTTAATATTGAACTTTTAAAGAAGGAATTGTGGATTCTCCTGAAGCCAAGCATTAACAGAAAGGACATACTACAATCTCACATTCAAACTACTTCAAAGATAAGGAGATTTATTTTACCCATTATAATTGTTTTCTCCCAAAGCAAATAACCGTTTTATTAAAATGTCGTAAGTTCATACAGGTGGGATTTGGGTGAAGGTGATTTGGGACAAACCACCGTGTACTGGTAATGAAAACGGAAATGGATTCGAGCTTCCAATGGAAAAGTGAGAAACAAATAGATTCATCTCCAGGTTATTCCATTCTAGAAAATGATATAAGATGTTACTAAAAACTGAAAAGAAAAGTTAAAGCAGTTTCCCGGTTTCCATATGGATGATTTGTAATTTAAAACGATCCGGGAGGGAAGTCTAGAACAAATCTGAGTATCGACTTTTGCCCACAACCTTTCTGCTTGCTGTTTCTTAAGTATGTACTGCAGCTCTTCGTTCTCCATTTCTGCATAAGGGTGGACAAAATTCACGTGTACCTATTACTAGCATAAAGGGCACCCACGGTGCTGCCTGCGGAGACTGGCCGGGGGGTCCCCTAGTTTTGTCCGTAACTTAAATTACCAACTTCACCTAACTACAGGAAATGCAGAAATCGTGTGTTGCGGTCCAGACACTGTGCGTAGCATTAAATTCCATCTCAGTGTCCAGGAAATGGGGTAGGGAAGGGCCAGTCCGGGGCGCAGATAAGAATAGGCTTTTGCCTTTGAGCTCTCCCACCTTTTTCTTTCTCCTTAGGAGCTGCTCTTCTACCCTGGGGTTTCCAGACACTCACGCAATTGTTTAGTGCTAAACAGTTCTCCTCAAAGTCTTGTTTTCCTCAAAATGCTCCGTGCCCCGTAGTTACCATGTGAGCTTCTTCCCCTTTCCTTGGCCCTGCTTCCCTCCTGTGGGCAGCTTAGTCAGGGTGCCCATCCCTCCACACCCCCAGAGGGCTGGCTCCTGCAGGCCACACCTTCACAATGGGCCCTAAGACAGATGTGAGATGAGTGCATAGAAAGGACGAGGAAGGGGCCCTCCTGAAGGTCTTCAGGCTCCTGCTCCAGCAGGATGGTGCAGGAAGCCACATGAAGTCTTTTTTCTTAACTCAGGTATTCAGACCAGAACTCTTGTTTGGAGACAGTGAGCTGAACCCCTGGGGAGCTAGGACTGATCCCGTTATTTTTTTTTTAATACTTTAGGTTCTTGGGTACATGTGCAGAACTTGAAGGATTGTTACATAGGTACACAAATGGCATGATACTTTGCCGCCTCCATCCCCCCGTCACCTGCATCAGGCATTTCTCCCAATGTTATCTTTCTCCAACCTCCCCAACCCCCACTATTCGTCCCCTAGCTCCCACCCCCGCAACAGACCCCAGTATGTGATGTTCCCCTCCCTGTGTCCATGTGTTCTCATTGTTCAACACCCACCTATGAGTGAGAACATGCAGTGTCTGATTGTCTGATTTTCTGTTCTTGTCAGTTTGCTGAGAATGATGGTTTCCAGCTTCATCCATGTCCCAGCAAAGGACATGAACTCATCCTCTGTTATGGCTGCATAGTATTCCATGGTGTATATGTACCCCATTTTCTTTATCCAGGCGCCTGGAGAATCTGCTTTATCCATATTTTTCGGTTGTACCTGGATTCTCCCTTTGGGGAGACTTTTTCCCTCCATTTTCCTTGATGACTCTATTTGAAGTGAGCACTAGAGAGGATATGGCAGGCGTGGGGAGGGCTACATGGTTTTGTCGCAGTTTTCCTGCTGATGTTAATTTAGGGACCCAAAGATTTTTTTTGCACATTCTCAGGTTTTCTTAGGCTCTTGAATTCTTTGGTAATTCAAGTTCCTCAAAAACTTAGTAGGATTCTTATCCATTGTCTAGTAGTGAATTTTACATGCCAACAAGCATATCATACTTGTAAAACATACTCATTGTTTATCTGAAATTTATATTTAATGAGATGTACTGTACTTTTTTATTTGGTAAGTTTGTCAACCCTAAAGTTATCAAGGAGAGCCTGTCCAAACGTCTGACCCTGTGTGGCTGGGACCTTTCTCTAGACTGAATCTTCATGTCTACCCCAAATTAATATGCTGAAACCTAATTCCCAACTGGGATTGTATTAGGAGGTGGGCTTTTGAGAAGTGATTAGGTTGTGAGGCTGGAGCCCTCATTTTATGATAATTGACCTTAGAAAAGACACCCCAGCCAGGTGCTGTGGCTCATGCCTATAATCCCACCGCTTTGGGAAGCCAAGGTGGGTGGATCACCTGAGATCAGGAGTTCAAGACCAGCCTGAACAACATAGAAAAACCCCGTCTCTACTGAAAATACAAAAAATTACCCAGGCATGGTGGCGCATGCCTGTAATCCCAGCTATTTGGGAGGCTGAGGCAGGAGAATCGCTTGAACCTGGGAGGCGGAGGTTGTGGTGAGCCGAGTTCATGCCCTTGCACTCCAGCCCAGGCAACAAAAGCGAAACTCCATCTCAAAACAAAGAAAAGAAAAGATACCCCAGAGACCCCTTCCTGCTTCCACTACGTGAGGTTATGAGGAGAGGGCCATCTATGAATCAGGAATCAGGCCCTCACCAGACACTGAATCTGTGAGCATATTGATTTTGAACTTAGCCTACAGAACTGTGAAAAATAAATTTCTGTTGTTGGTAAGGCCCTCAGTTAGTGATATTTTTGTGAGAGCAGCCTGACTGGACTAAGGCAGGCCTCCATGTTCCAGCTTTTACAGTGCAGTGCCCACTGCCCAGCCACTAAACTAGGCCATGTATTTCACAGCCCCTCTGCGGCATCACACCTTCTTAAGGTCACTGATTAGGGTGCAACCAGCTGTGGTAACACACTCAAACATGTGACAGCTCCATCCGGGTGGGACCAGTTGTGGTAACACACTCAAACATGTGACAGCTCCATCCGGGTGGAACCAGCTGTGGTAACACACTCAAACATGTGACAGCTGCATCCAAGAGCAGTTCATTTTCCACTCACCTGGCAGCCCAAGGCGGCAGTCCAGATGGGGAGGATGGGACTCTGCTCCATCGCATCATTCAGGGATGCAGGGGTTCTGTCACCTTCCACCCTGGGAGCTGTCATCCAAGGCAGGAAGGAAAGAGCTTAGAGAAAATGTGGAATGGTTTTCGGGTCCTGGCTGGGAAGTGACATCCATCATGTCTGCTCAAATTCCACTAACCACAACCTCAGTCATATGACCCCACCTAATTGCAAGGAAAGCTGGGAAGGGAATCTAACTGCTTGAGCAAAGAAAAGCGTTGATTAAGTGTTGAAGAGCTGCCAGAAAATTCTACCATAAACCTGACAAAGAATGTACAAGCCTTATGTGAATAAAATTTTAAACTCTGTCGAAGAACGTTTAAAAAAAAAGAAAGAGGAGACATAACCATCTACCTACATTGAAAGATACAGTCATGGAAAATGTAAATTCTCTCCATGTTAATCTGTACATCTCATGAAATCTTAATGGAAAAATTTCAATTTAACTGACAGTTTTATGAACTTGATAAAATGGTCTTAAAATTCACATGGCAGATGTTTTAGTCAGTTTTGTGCTGCTGTAACTAAATATCTGAGGTTAGGTAATTAATACAGAACAGAAATTTATCACTGACCGGTCTGCAGGCTAAATCCAATTGAGGTGTTGGCTGGTTCAACTATCAGGTAAGGGCTGTTCGCTGCTTTCCAAGGTGGTGCCTTGAATGCTCCGTCTTCCAGAAGGGAGGAATGCTGTGTCCTCACAGGGCAGAAGAAAAGTGTATTAGGCCATTTCCATGCTGCAGATAAAGGCATACCTGAGACTGGGCAATTTAAAAAAGAAAGAGGTTTATTGGACTTACAGTTCCACATGTCTAGGGAGACCTCACAATCACGGCAGAAGGTGAAAGGCATGTCTCACATAGCGTCAGACAAGAGAGTTTTGCAGGGAAACTCCCGTTTTTAAAGCCATCAGATCGCTGGAGACGTATTCACTATCATGAGAACAACACAGGAAATATCTGCCTCCCTGATTCAGTTTCCTCCCACCAGGTCCCTCCCATAACACATGGGAATTCAAGGTGAGATTCAGGTGGGGACACAGCCAAACCATATCGGGAAGGAAGGATGAGATGGGGCCAAACTTGTCTTTCAAGCCCTTTTATAATGATATTAATTTGAAGAGACTCAAACCTCTCTCAAAATGCCCCATGTCCCAGCACTGTTGCATTGGGCATTACATTTCCAACACATGAATTTTGGGGGACATATTCAGACCGCAGCAGTGAAGAGTGTCGAGTTCATTTTTAAGGAGAACAATAAGATGGCAACTGTACTTGTGTTTCAGTTCATTTTGTGTTCCCATAAAGCAATACCTAGGGCTGGGTAATATACAAAGAACAAAGAAGAGCAGTCTATTTGGCTCATGGCTCTGCAGGCTGTCCAAGAAGCATGGTGTCGGCGTCTGCTTCTGGCGAGGGCCTCGGGCTGCTTCCACCAGCAGTGGAAGGTGAAGGGGAGCAGGTTTATGACATGGTGAGAGAGGGTGAGAGAGGGAAGGGGGTCTCAGGTTCTTTTAATCAACCATCTCTCTCATGAACTATGAGAAAAAGATCTCACTCACTGCCAAGGGGATATCACCAAGCCATTTGCCAGGGATCTGCCCCCGTGACCCAAGCACTTTCCACTATGTCCCACCTCCAACACTGGAGATCAGATTCAGCGTGAGACTTGGAGGGGACAAATACCTGACTATACCGACTTTCTCTTATCACTGTAGATCTATTGCCTTTAAAACATGGTAGTATTGGTACAAAAGTAGAAAAGAAGAGCAGATAAATAGACTAGAGGTTTAGAAATGTATCCTTAATATTATTCGTCCTTGAAAAGGAATGAAATCCTGTCACATGGTACAACATGGATGAATCTTGAAGCCACCATGCTAAGTGAAAGAAGCTGGTCATAAAAAGTGCTGCATGATTTTACTTACATGAGATAACCAGAGTAGTCAAACTCAAGGAGACAGAAAGTACAACAGTAGTTTTCAGGCTTTGGGGGAGGGTGAAATGATGAGCTGTCTTTTAATGGGTACAGAGTTCAGTTTTGCAAATTAAAAAAGCTCTAGAGATGGACTGTGGTAATGACTGCACAGACAATGTAAATGTACTTAGCACCACTAAACCGTGTGCTTAACGATTAACATGTACATTTTTATGTGTTTTTGCTCTAAGTAATTTTTTTAAAGCTCTTTAAAAATTAATATACTCTTCTGTTAATGAGATAGTAGCTTATGACAAAGATAATGGTGTCTAAAGTCAATAGTAAATGAATAGCTCATTCAGTAAATAATTTGGGGATAGATATCTATATAAAAGTTTTTTTCTTACATTATAAAAAACGTTTAGATATAAAACAGAACTTAAACTTATTAGGAGAAAACATTATAGAGTGTTTTAATAATATTGCAGTGGTACAAATGCCAGATGAAAAATTAAGATTATAAATTTAATAAAAGAAAATATAGGGAGTGGTTTCATTACATTGAAGTAGTATACAAGTATTTCTAAGCAATGTGCAATAATCAAAAGTCCTAAAGAAACCTAATGAAATGTTTGCCGTCATAAAAACCTAAAATCTTCTTTAGGGAGAAAGAAAAATACCATAAAGTTAACAGGCAAGTGGTAGATTGGTAGATAATATTTATAACATTTAATCAATAAGGATGAATATCAAGAATATATAAAGAGATCCTAAAATTGATAAGAAAGAAAAACATTTTAATAGAAAAACTTATCCTATGAACATATTCTCTCAGAAGACTCAAACATATTCGGTCAACACATGAAAATGTGTTAAACTTACTTAAACATCAAGGAATAGTTTGTAGTATGTGGTGACCAGCCATGAGACTTTTTCTTCATCTATTAGACTGGGTTAATTTAGAAGATGCAGGGTAATCAATGTTCTCATTCCTCATTGGTGGGAGTGCAAATGTCTAGCCTTCCTGAAAAAGTGGCAGTATTTCTCAAAATTTAAATATGTACCTATTTTGATTCATAAACTTTACACCAGGAATCTATCTTAAATATGATGCCCATGTGTGAAAAGGCATACATAAACTAAAATGTTCATTTCAGCATTGTTGATTTAAGGAGAGATTGGGAACTTAGATGTTCATCGACAGCGGAATGAATACATACATTTTGCTGTAGCCATACTGCAGAATACTCTGCGGCCATTCAAAAGAGTAAGTTTTGCTTATAGGTAGTGAGCTTGGAGGATCCCTAAGACAGGCAGTTGAACAAAACAGTGCATAAGGAATGATCAGTGGTGTACTTGCATAACAGCATAATGGAAAAGACTCATGCTGTGTTGGTTGGGCATTGCCACAATTCTGTTGTGTGACAAACTCACTGGTCTTGAGAAAAATAACTTACTCTTAAGAATCTCTGGGTCACGGAGCAGCTCTACCTTGACACTGAAGCAGTGCTCTGGTCTGCTGCACCTGATTCTTGCCCCCTGAGTCAGCAGGCTGGCCAGGATACGTACTTCTCACAGTGGCGGCAGAGGCACAAGGGGCTGGACAGAAACATTTCAGACCTCTTAAGGCCTTGATTTAGAACTGGCACACAACCACCTCTGCCCACCTGCCACTGGCCATAACAAGCCCCCTCACCAAGCCCAGAATCAAGACACTGCCTTTCTGGAGGCCAATTTGTCAATCTGATGCATATTCTAGAGTGCTAGCCATAGTTATTCCTGGGGCAGAGTGGACTCAGGGTACGATTTTGCATGATCATTTTGCGCATTTATTTGATACTTATTAGCACCTACTGTGTGCCAACCTCTGAGGCATAGGGCAATCCACAGTGAACTAAAGAATGGCCCTTCCTTCATGGAGCTTAGATCCTGGTAGAGGAGACACCATAAATGAGGTAGATAAGGAACATAGGTAGTATGTTACATAGCGGTAAGCGTTGGAAGAGAAAATAAAATCAGAAAGGGTCGTATCTGGTCTGTAGGGAGAGGAAGTTGTGGGTCAGGGAAGGCCTCGGTGAAGAGTCTTCTCCAAGTGAGATGTGAGTGAAGACATGAAGGAAGCTAGGAAAAGAGCCACTTGGGTGTCTGGGGAAAGAGCCTTCCGAAATGGAGGACAGCAAGTGCAAAGACCCCGCAGGATCATGAGCCACATGCTCAAGGAAGGGGGTTCCTAGGTGCTGCAGCAGAATGGAAAGGGGAAGGGGAGAAGGATGTAGCCAGAGAAGTCAGAGCCCGGTCAGCTTCCAACAGGTGCCTCCCGGGGACTCTGGACAAACTCACAGACCCGTGCTTGGCGGGTTCTTGCTGTCCTGGCGCCATCTAGTGCTGAGGCCTGCCTTCCTGCTCAGGGTTTCCAGGTGTTCTCAGAAACTCAGTTTCTGTTCGGATGCTCTGCCCCTAGGGACTTTTTCAAGCCTGCTGGACTAGACTTCCTTCCAGGGACAGCAAATCTTCCAGTTAACCAGGCCATACAGGCATCACGTCTTAAAATGTAACCAGTGAAAGTTCTGTGAAATAGACAATGACCGATAAATAAATGAATCAAGGATTTGGGGAAACTGATATATAACTAACAAGATGAGAACTTTTCTGAATAGAAAAATTGTAATCAATAGGACACACACATTTTATATTTAATATACATATATATACACACACACAAACACAGTACATTTATCTACACACACACAATTGTCCAGATGTAACACATTTTTTTCTCACTCTTATAAGTATCAAAGAAGTAGGGGTTGGTTGGTGAGGAGTCCTCCTGAAAAAAGAAATACTTGGCTGGGCACAGTGGCTCACGCCTGTAATCCCAGCACTTTGGGAGGCCGAGGTAGGAGAATTACATGAGGTCAGGAGTTCAAGACCAGCCTGGCCAACATAGTGAAACCTCGTCTCTACTAAAAATAAAATTAGCCGGGCATGGTGGCACACACCTGTAATCCCAGCTCCTTGGGAGGCTGGGGCAAAAGAATTGCTTGAGCCAAGGAGGTGGAAGTTGCAGTGAGCCAAGATTGCACCACCCTGCTCCAGCCTGGCCAACAGAGTGAGGCCACTCTGTCTCAAAAAAAATTATTTTTCCATTACATTTAAGCAGTAGTGCATTTTAGCTAATTCCTATAATTACCATTGATACAGTAGATGGAGAAATCTATTAAGTCCTTAAATTCTAATAACCTTGATGCCACAAGCCACAGTAACAATATTAAGATTACTCCTTCAGAATGAACAAGTTAACCAGCTTTGCCCTTGCGGAGCTCACAAAGACCACAGATTTCATCCAGCCAATATCACTCAGTAAAAGCACTGGAGTTTTAGATGTAGACAGTTTCCCTACACAGCCACAATCCAGCCGGCGATGGGGTTTGCTGGCTCTCTGGGACGCTTCCAGGACAGATGCATCCTGTCCTACAAAACAGCTCGTGCAATTCAAAGACATCGAGATGGGGCTGATGTCAAAGCACACTAAGTGCTTAATAATAAGGTCGCATGGTTGTATAGTCAATAATTACTCCTAGGAAATCTCCATTGGCTAAAATACACCCCTACATTTATCCAGTAAGTAGCATTGAGATACTTATCTGTTTGAAGTTTAAAAACAAGTATGAAGTGGAATATTGTTTGGGCTCCTTCTTCAAAGCTGTTTCCCCTTGACTCTTCTCTGAGTAAAAAAATATGCATCAAGTACAGACAACGTGAGCCGTTTATGAACATCTGAGGTGGGCTGTTAGGGTTGATTTGGTATGTCCTTGGCCTTGAATGCAATGCTGAGTGGGAAGTGGGATTCCTGTAACCCGAGGCGTGCAGTGGCATTATGATTCAGTTATCACCTCAGGTGCAGGGGAAGAAGGGCCTGCTTCAGCAAGTGCCTTGGGTGCTGTACCTGACCTTCACGGTGGTGACTACAAGGTTTGCGTCATGTTCAGAGAATCAGACAGCTTCTCTGGTGACACTAAAAACAAAAAAAAAATCTTTGTTTTACTTATAAGCAGCAAGGCAGATAGGGCTGTGTAAAACAGATGCAGAATTTAATTGAGTAGGTGCAAAACGACTGTGGAAGTTCAGTCCTCAGACTTGCCAATACATTTCTGTAAAAGTTAGGCTTTGATCGTGGCGGGGGTATGGCAAGACTCGGAATTGGATTATGTGTGTGGGTTCCAGAAAAGCTGGGATATTACACCCCAAGTCTCTCTGAGCCATCCTCGCTGGAGGAAGCAGCCTCCTCTCCCTGCCTGTGGAATCTTCCTTTGTTTGAAAACCTTTTAATGACTTCACAAGCTTGAGCTCCCTGGTAAGGTGATATCTAAGACGCTCAGGGCTCACTCCCATCACCGGTTAGTGCATGAGACCCATAATGAGGGTCACAAATGCCAAGTATGTTCCACAGGGAGAAATGCCAAGTCCCATCCAGAAGGACATGGCTTATAGGAGAGAGAGAAAAAAAAGAGAAAAGGAAGGCAAATGAGAAAAAGGGTAATTCACCAATTCAAAGTGCTAGAAACATGGGAAAATGCAGCACACGAATCCTAAGAACATCACAGCGCAGCGCACGGAAGTCAACACGGAGTAAGGCTGACCCCATCCATGTGAGAGCGTGTACAGAGATTCTAGTGGAATGTGCTGACTTGGGCACCGTGGAGCAGTTCTCACAGTTTGCATGGCTGGCGAAGTGAATTTCGACTTAATGATGGCTCACATCTGAAGAGGCCAAACTCTCCTGCTCTCCGTGATGGACTTGTTCCTTGTTAAGGGAAATCTCTGCATCCCACAGATGCCCTCTTCCACCACACACGGGACACCACATTGGTTGAACATGGTGAGCAGGCATGGCAGGAACCCTAAATGTCTTAATGAGACTCATGTGTGACAAAGAATGAATAATAAACCCCATGAAATGTTGAGGCCCATGCCTTGGCTGTGGTCTGAAGCATTTGGGAGCATTTCTTCCTAAGTGAAAGAGAAGTTCTTATTTCATCTATTACCTACCACTAAAAAAACGGACACTGTGTTGAGAAAATTTCTTTGGAGGCAACGGATACACATTTGAGAGTGCTGTCTCAACCCATTTATTAACCAACAAAGCTCCAAGGTAAGTGTCTGGAGCCCTATGGACACATATGAAAGCATAATTGAATATCTGTTTTCAGGAGCTTCTGGCAAGCCCAAATGAGAATCACAATGTAAATATCTAGGGCTTGGGAGGAAAGCCATGTTCTATTCTGCATATAATTATTATTTGAAGAATCGGCTCTTATTTTGCTATGCTACTGAGCTTTGTCAAGGCAAAATGAGAACTTGACCACTTGGCCTGAGCTGTTCATTAGGAATTGGCTATGCACCAACACACCAGGCCATCAGGCGGGAGGAGAACAAGATTGAGCAAGTCCAGAAGCAGGTTTCATGAGTAGGTGACTGCTAAGGACTCCGATTGCATCTTCTCCTCTCCATCTTTTCTTCCCATAATTTAATTTACACTTATGACCTGATTGGGAGTTGCCTACGGTGGCTGGTTTGCAGATAGTCTGTGATTGCTGGCACCAGCCATAAGTGGATGCTACTGCCTCACTCAAGGGTGGTCCTGAATGGCTTCCCAGTGGACGATACTTGAAGCAGTAAAATTGAGTTTTTCATTTTGTCTGCACAGCAGATGGCCAGAAGTACAGATCGACACGGATTCACGTGCAGTGCTGAGTAGGGGAAAAGAATGGGACTGGGTAACTAGCTACAGACTGAAGAAGAAACGTGTAAATGGACCTCTCAGAATGAACACAGGGTGGGCTGTACCTGTGTCTCATGTGAATGTTCCCTGAAGGTCATCTGCCCCCCAGGAGACTTTCAGGAATCAGACGGACATGATGGATGACACATTCAGCGTTTGTGCTGGGAGGCTCTGGGCTGTTTGCTCAGTGGGTCCAGGTATCAAGTGGCTAAGGCAGTGGTGACAGGAGCCATTCACAGGCCCAGCAGCATTAACTTCCCAGGGAATCCACTCAGGGACATGGTAGGGCAAACAAATTGCAACACTGATCCCCACCAATTACTGCCTTGTCCTTACTGGAAAAGAAGCACTCATTCTAGATATTTATTTCCTTTCCATAATGATAATATTATGTCCTACTATTCTTGAATCTAGAATGCCATATTCACTATCACTTTATCTCACACAACACTGCTCAATCCAGGAGCTCAATTCACAGCCAAAGGGGTGTAGCAATAAGCTCATGCCCATGAGATGTATACAGCCCCCTCCACGGCCCATCCCTTAAAAGCAATTGGCCTGATATTATGGCAGAATGGCCGGAGAAGACTCAATTACGGCACTCTGGAAGTGGTACATGCTTTGAAGCAGGAATCAGTAAACAGAATACGGAAGTCTGGAAATCAGAGGCATAACTGAAAATGGCTCTTCTCATATTCCTTCTGCAGGATGCTTTGCTTCTCCCTCCAGAACTCTGTGCTTTGCCGGTTTGGAGATACTAGTTCCAAAGGGAGAAGAAGTGCTTCTGCTGGAGAAAGTAAGGCTGTATCCATTGAATGATACAGTGAGGCTTTATTCTGTCATTTGAGTCTTCTTATTCCACTCTAAAGAATAGAGTAAGTGTCCTGGCCGATCACTAAGCAGAAATTGTGTTTCTGCTCACAAGGAGGGTAGGAAGGACCATGTCCCCCTAAAAACCCAGGAGATGCTCTTGAGTGCCTCTTGGCTCTGCCGTGTACAATAGAACATGTTAGTGGATAATGTTGCGGGCTAGATTGTGTCCCCCTACGCTGAAGTCCTAACCCCCAATACCTGAGAATGTGATCTTATTTGGGAGTGCAGTCTTTGCAAATGTAATCAAGGGTTGATGAGCTGGATAAGGGTGGGCTCGGATCCAGGTGACTCTTGTCCTTATAAGAAGCAGAAGAGACACAGACACACAGAGAAAGAGCGCCATGTGGCAGTGGAGACAGAGACTGGAATGACACAACAAGCCAAGAAACGACCAGGCGCCATGCCCGTGACATCAGAGCTAGGAGAAGGGGACGACCAGGCCATGCCCGCGACATCAGAGCTAGGAGAAGGGGATGACCAGGCCATGCCAGTGACTTCAGAGCTAGGAGAAGGGGACGGCCAGGCCATGCCCGCGACATCAGAGCTAGGAGACGGGGACAACCAGGCCATGCCAGTGACATCAGAGCTAGGAGAAAGGGACGGCCAGGCCATGCCCGCGACATCAGAGCTAGGAGAAGGGGACGACCAGGCCATGCCAGTGACCTCAGAGCTAGGAGAAGGGGACGACCAGGCCATGCCAGCGACATCAGAGCTAGGAGAAGGGGACGGCTAGGCCATGCCCACGACATCAGAGCTAGGAGAAGGGGATGACCAGGCCGTGCCAGTGACATCAGAGCTAGGAGAAGGGGACGGCCAGGCCATGCCAGTGACATCAGAGCTAGGAGAAGGGGACGACCAGGCCATGCCAGTGACATCAGAGCTAGGAGAAGGGGGTGGATGGGGAAGCGTTTCTTCCAGAACATCCAGAAGGAATGGACTCTGCTGACATCTTGATTTTGGACTTCCAGACTCTAGAATTGACAAAAAAAAATTTTTTTAAGCCACCATCCAGTTTGTGGTAATTTACTTTGGCAACCTTTAGAAACAGATATGGACAGTAACAGCAACCCCACAAAGGCAGGACCGCTAAGGACTCAGACCCTTCAGGAATTAAGGTTTGGGTCAGCTGCAGAAAAAGAATCCCCAACTAGTTGAGGTAAATATTAGCTGTGATCCTGTGGCCAGTTACAGAAATGAGGACTGTAACAGCCAGCCATATTTTCTTCCTTATGAATATGTATGTGCACACATGTGTGCACCTATGTGCATGTGTGGGCATGCATGTTGTAAACTAAAGATAAAATCCAGGCTGGGCGCGATGGCTCACGCCTGTAAGCCCAACACTTTTGGAGGCCGAGGCAGGTGGATCACCTGAGGTCAGGAGTTTGAGACCAGACTGACCAACATGGTGAAACCCCATTTCTACTAAAGCTAGGTATGGCGGCTCACACCTGTAGTCCCAGCAACTTTGGAAGCTGAGGCATGAGAATCGCCTGAACTGGGGAGGCGAAGTTTGCAGGGAGCAGAGATCAAGCCACTGCACTGCAGCCTAGGCCACAGAGCAAGACTCTGTCTAAAATAAATAAATAAATAAATAAGGCTCAAGCCTGTAATCCCAGAACTTTGGGAGGCCGAGGCGGGTGGATCACGAGGTCAAGAGATCGAGACCATCCTGGCCAACATGGTGAAACCCCATCTCTACTAAAAAGACAGAAATTAGCTGGGCGTGGTGGCGCGTGCCTGTAATCCCAGCTACTCAGGAGGCTGAGGCAGGAGAATTGCTTGAACCCAGGAGGCGGAGGTTGCAGTGAGCTGAGATCATGCCACTGCACTCCAGCCTGGCGCCTGGCAACAGAGTGAGACTCTGTCTCTAAATAAATAAATAAATAAATAAATAAATAAAAATAAATCCAGACTCTCTCACCTATTGAACAGACCCCTTGTGGCCAAGGAGACCCCAGAGAAACCTTAAAACTGAGTTTCTGGCCATAACTGGACGGGAGGTCACAGGTATACCTTGTTATACTCCCTCCTTTTATGGTTTAGTCACAACAGCCAGCATTAGTGTTTCATTTTATTTTATTAATTAATTAATTAATTATTTTTTGCAATGGAGTCTTGCTCTGTAGCCCAGGCTAGAGTGCAGTGGCGTGACCTTGGCTCACTGCAACCTCTGCGTCCCAGGTCCTGGTTCAAGCAATTCTCCTGCCTCAGCCTCCTGAGTAGCTGGGACTATAGGCACAAGCCGCCACACCCAGCTAATTTTTGTATTTTTAATAGAGACGGGGTTTCACCATGTTGGCTGGGCTGGTCTTAAACTCCTGATCTTGTGATCCACCCGCCTCAGCCTCCCAAAGTGTTGGGATTACAGGTGTGAGCCAGCATTCATGTTAAAATAGAGGTCGTAAGCATGACAGAGCAGACTCTTTGTGGCCATAAGACACCAGATTATAAACAGCACCCACCATGCCAGGCAAGAGACAAGTCACACACCCCTACACTTAAAGGAAAAACTATGTTCCAACAGCCACAAGGTTTTTCTTTTCCTCTAGCAGCTAAACAAGCCCTAGCCTCAAGGTAAGCAATATTAAAACAATGACAGTCCATCCAGCTCACAGGCAGACACTCACTCACTGAACCCGTTCCACCAGCCATAGTTATAGCTTCAATTGGACAAGAGACTGATTTCAGTAACTTTTTCCTGATGAGAGCCCACCGATCACGGACTGGTTCTGGCTGCTTTACAGAGGCTGCGCACTTAAGAGCCTCTGTGTCCTGAAAAAACCTGTTGACATATAGGGCTTAACTGTAACTAATTTAAATGTTAAGTCTCCACCCCAAAGTGCATCTGGGTTGTATATTACATGCATGTTTGTTCACCAGGCATGCGTCCGGACCACCTTCATGAATATTCATTGCTCCTCCTGTAACTTGTTGAACGTGTGTGTTTAGCCAGACTATTCAGAATGAATGAGAATGAAGCTTCTACCCCAACCCCTTCTCCTTCAAAGTGCCCGTGGGCTTCAGCCAGAGGCACGCTTCCCAGCCTGCAGGATGGCCACCTTGCAGGATGTACCTCTTTATAAGAAATAAAGTCTCCTTTCCCTTTCTAAATTTAAAAATTGTGGGGTTTATTTTTAGTTAACAATGTCCATTTAAACTTTTCAAATAGAGGGTTTGCACATGTTTGGCAGAGTGAGGTGCAGGCATATTTAATGAGCAGGTGTCAGAAATTAGCATCAGTTTTACCAGGTGACTACCCAACAGGGAACAAGGAAGGTATCTGCCATTTTCATGGAGCCGCTAATTGGCTCACTCATTGCAAATGCTGAGCAAGACCTCACCCTCACTCACCTCATCCTGAACCAGCCTGGCAGAGTTCTTGTTCCATTCAGAGGTAGCGTGCTACATCCTATCTGAGTGACAGGAATATCCTTGCCCTTATAAGCCCTCCGTGGATCCCACAGTGCGGCTCCTGAGAGCCTCTCTCATCTTCTGTCTCCACTACAAGCCCTCTCCCTTTCAAAGCACAAACTCCTCCAGTCCTGTGTAATCTGCGATTATCAGGAATTTTGATTTTTACCCATGGCTGTGTCCTCCTATGCTGCTTGCCTCCACTTAGCCAGAAACCCATCAGTCTCTAAATGCTCTGCTCAGGTGCCCAGGTGCCGTGTCTTCCCTAAATGCCTGGGCATCTCTAACCCATTAATATCACGTAGTTTACGCTTCATTTCTCCCCACTCATTTTATGAGATTGTGGTTAGCCCCAAAGATTTCTTCCATCTGGTTTGAAATTCTTACTTCTTTCTCCTTTTCCCATTCAAGTTGATAGGTTACTAAGTCATATTTGCTTTTCTCCTACGTATTCTTATTGTTGCGCCCTGTGATGCTTGCTGCTGCTGCCAGCATTATTTCTACAGCCGCAAGGGCTGCTACCTGTAATTGCAAAGATGAGGACACATGATAAGTCCTTACTAGGCTCCAGACCCTGCTAAGTGCTTGTCATGCGTCACCTCCACCATTGAATCCTCACTTTGTGAGAGAAGAGTTATCCTTATTCTCATTTGACTTGTAGAAAACTGAGGCTGTGGAAACAGGCTTATGGGAGTTAACAATTTTCCCATAGATGGCTCATTTCAGTGAGCCTGTTCCTTAAAGTTCTTTTTTTCAAAATTTTTTGTCAAATTCAATCTTCAAAACAGAGGAATGATCCTTTTCCTTCAGGAGATTTTGATATCAGAAAGCACTGACTCATGCAAAGGTCCATTTTCAGATTCCCCGGCAAGCTGGTTGGTGGGAACAAGCCTTCAGCTGAATCAAAGCTCAGTGATTTCAAAGTGGAGTTGGGCAGAGCCTAGGCTTTTTGTGAGGTGCTTGGTGTCACTATGAAGGCCAGACAAGGGAGAGGGTGAGTGTGAAGGAGTGAGTGAGGCCTGAGCTTCAGCCAAAACAGCTATCCTTTTGTCTATGTATATGTGTATGTACACATGCGTATGTGTACATGTATATGATGCACGTGGATACATGCTCGTGTATATGCACCTGTGTGTGTTCACCTGTGTGTTTGCATACGCATTTGTACACGTATGTGTATGTATATTTATGTGTATAGCGGGTAACTTTTCATTTTGCAGCAGATGCTTTAGAAACAGTTTGAGATTCACTGCATTAAGACCACATACGATGAAAGACAAAAACGAAAAATGAACAGTCAGGAAGATTAAATGGATAACCAAAGACAACACGAGTATTTCATGTCAGCTACTCAAGCTCCAGTTTCCCCCTGTGGTGAAAAGCTTGTTCCCTGGGGTCTTCTCTCTCAAAGGCTGGGGCAGGAACTGCTTGGGGAACTGGATGAGTCACTGGCATCTTTCAGTCCTGGGGCTGGGCTGGGCTGTGGCGCTGAGACTTAGGAGCTCTTCAGCCTCTGACCTCCTGGGCTGGACCTGGCCCTATCCCTGCCGCTCAGAGTCTGTGACACCTCCTCACACCCCTCCCACTGCAGAGGGCGGCTACTGTGCTGCTCTCCAGCCAGCCTGGGGACTACCGTCTTAGAGCTTCAATGAAGGACACACCTTTTATCTCCTGGATAGGTTTTATGACTTTGTTCATTATTTACAGGCCAAGTCCAGCAGTCCCTGAAAGCACAGTCACAATCTGCAACCTTGCCCCTAAATTATGATCTTATTAAGAAATAGATCCCACACAACTGGCACAAGGATGCCAGAAGCCATTATTTCCAGTTAGTAAATGTTTACACTTAGTTTCTCTCACCAAAATGTGCCTCTGAAAGCCCGCAAGAGAAGAGAAAGTAAAGAAATGAAAATGAAATACGCAGCCAGCAATGAGGATGATTCCGTTACCTCAGCTATGCCTAAGATAGCCTGACCTTTAGCTGGAAATGGCCAGTCCCTTTTGGACCACAACGCAGAGAACCATAAGGAAGGGGCTCCGTGAGGAGGGTGGAGATGAGGTGAGGCCCGCCAAGGCCTGCCTGCCATCCCATCGCTCTGGGGTGATGGGAGGTTCTATCCTGTTTCAGAAATTAGCCTTTGGAATCCTCCAGGTCTATCCCACATCACAGCCTGTCTGGTGGTGGTCCTCAAGCAGCTCTACCTTCTTAATGGGAAGAGCAGCACTCAGGCAATATGACTTCCTCCAGCTTCAAAGAGCAAACAAAACTTCAAAGGCTGATGAAGCCTTTCTGTTTCTTTACAGCAGGTCACTAACAGAGCCTTTTGTACATTGCAAACATTTGTAAATATATATTAATATTTGTTCTAGTCCTGATCTGAATAGAACTTTTTACATGATGAAATGCATAAACCTCATCCTAGAAATGAGCATTCTGGGTAAATATTTTAGTATTTTTATACTGTTTCTTTTCTTTCTTTCTTTCTTTCTTTTGAGACAGTTTTGCTTTGTCACCCAGGCTGGAGTGCAGTGGCGAGATCTTGGCTCACTGCTGCCACCACCTCCCAGGCTCATGCGATTCTCCTGCCTCAGCTTCCCAAGTAGCTGGGATTACAGGTGCACGCCACCACACCCAGCTAATTTTTGTATTTTTAGTAGAAACAGTGTTTTGCCATGTTGGCCAGGCTTGTCTTGAACTCCTGACCTCAAGTGATACACCTTGGCCTCCCAAAGTTCTGGGATTACGGGCATAAGCCACCATGCCTAGCCTTTATAAAGTATTTGAATGGGCTAAGCATTCCTCCAAACCTCAGCTGAGCACCTGCTCTGCTGACTCCTGACAACTCCAACTGGGTCCCCAGGACTAGACAAGGATTTCAAGCTTCTTTTAGCAGCTATGTTGCTCGTTGCACCCATGCCTGAAACTGTTTAATCATTTTTTTTCTATGAAGTTTTCTACTATATGTCAATCTTTGAATTGGCTTCTTAGAAATCTGGAAGATCTGGAATATCCCTTGCAGCAAGAATAGCTAAAGTTAAAAGAAACGTATAACATAGTAGAAAAGTAATAGAAGCCGTAGTAGACGTAGATTGAATTTTTGCTGATGTTTATAATTATTTGCAATTACTCGTGTCATTTTCATCCTTTTACAAGATCATGGCTCCATTTCATAGGGGAGAAAACCAGGAGTAAGACAGGAAAGGGATCTGCCCAAAAGCTGACAACCAGCCCAGTAAAGGCTCAAGGTCTTACTTAGACTCCATTTGTTTCCTAAACCAAATGTCCCTGCCCTTGCCCTCACATCACAGGGGCATGCAGAAGGATGCCTATAAGTCACCACTAACTGCTGGGTGGAGAGGAGAAACGAATGCACAGACCAACATGCAGATTCACCTGCACACACTGTACACACCTGCCCTGGGAATCTCTCCTTGTTCTGGAGCCAAGGATAACACAGAGAGGACAGTGAGGTTTTAGTTCCAAGCACCTTTGTGCCTGGGGACAGGCAGCACCATAAAAGGCGATTTGATTTGGCTCTCTTTCAGTCTGTTATTAGTGTATAGAAATGCTTGTGATTTTTGCACATTGATTTTATATCCTGAGACTTTGCTGAAGTTGCTTATCAGTTTCAGGAGTTTTTGGGCTGAGACGATAGGGTCT
>CM052653.1:143042055-143077475 GCA_028533165.1 Leontopithecus rosalia
AAACCTAAAATGCAATAAAAATTTTTTTTAAAAAAAGGCTATTTGAATGTGAAATGTCAGGGTGCTTTCCCTAAAGCATCCTTTGCGTCCCGTCAGCAATTGCTCTGAGGATGCAATCGGCTTGTGTTTTCTCCGGCTCTTGCCACAGTCATCCAGATATGTCTTCCTCCCTGTGTAAGGAAACATGGAAGCGTAGCCAGTTTTTTTTTAATTGTTAATACACCTACAAATTGCATGTGCTTGCTGAGAGGCCATTACTGATAAATTGGCTCTAGAAATTCTATAATAGGAGCAGCGATGTGGTTATGAAACCAAGCCTCCTGAGCATAATACTCTAACTTTGTGTTAACAGAAGAAAAAAGCTTTGCGTCAGCCTTCAAAGTCTTTGCAGTTTGTGCCTTTAAACTTTATGGTGAGGGTGGGGAAGAGCAAAATCTACTAGTCAAGCAGAGACCTTGTCTGATTTCTTTCCACAGACTCGGAAACTGGGTAGAAATGAACCGCCGTGGAAGACAAGAGGCAATTGCAATTCTGTGAGTACCAGCCTTACATCCCCATCATTCGTGTGCTGAGAACGGTGACAGCAGCCTTCCAGGGCCTGGGTATTCAGGTTAGCAAACTCCAAGGCAGGAATGCTGAATGAGGCAGAACGTCCTCGGAAAAGTGTTGAATCAGTACATTTCAATGAAACAGCCCCCAGAGGCATAATATTTAGTGATTTCAGCCTGCATTATTTATTGACTCATCAGGGGTTTGTGGGTTTAACATTTTATTAATACGGCACCAGGTCATCTGAGGAAGTTGTAGCCACAGGAAATTTTCCCAGAAGCACATTTTCACATTATCAACAGTGCATGTCGAGGACTAGCCAGAGTCCCCACTGTATCTCTGGGGAGAGAGAGAAAATGCCACACTTTATACAAGCCATCTCTCTCAAAGGAAGTCAAATGGCGGTAAAACCTGTATCTACTTTAATTCTTTTGTTGATAATCTTGTAGTTCTTATTCTGTGCCTTCTGATTTATGGAGATCTGGGGCAGCTGCAATCTCTAGGACCTAAGGCAGATTTGGGCATTTAAATGAGTGCCTGCTGTTTCATTCATAAAGTGACCTTTGGATGTCTGGCATCAAGGAATACTTTCAGTGTTGACAATGGAGAATCAAGATCATACAAAATCCACGTCCAAGGCGATTTGAAAAAGGAGTCAATGTATAGTATCAGGTTTCAATAAGATACAATTTAGCTGTTTTCCAAACCAAAGGAAAACTCAATATTTGTGATTTTTCTCTCCTGTATTACATTACATACTATTTAAGATAATCACAAGTACAGAACAAACCACCATCAGACATTCTTCTTAAAGAGATTGCTAGGGATTTGGGCTGGAGATTTGGTAATCTCAATGATTAATGTTTTCTATAAATGTGTATTTATTGATATGACATTTCACAATGCCATTTAAGAGATCAAACAAAGTAAAATTGTTAAGAATACCTATGCAACTATCTTACATGTTCTGCACATGTACCCCAAAACCTAAAATGCAGTAAAGAATAAAAAATAAAAAAATAATACTTGTACTATGTTAGTTAGATATTGATAAGATAGAGATAGATAGAACATATAGTTATGCACCACATGACAGCATTTCAACCAACAATGGATCACATATATGATGGTGATCCCATAAAATTATAATGGAGTATGTATAGAAACCTAACATATGGATCCCATATATGATGGTGATCCCATAAGATCATAATGGAGTATATATAGAAACCTAATATGGCACTTGTGATTGGCATTGTAGATCGAGTAGGGGAAATGGCTGATGTTTAGTAATAATGCTGGGACATTTGGTTTTCCATATAAAAAATATATGCATGAAATAAGTATATAATATTATAAATATATATAATATGTATAGATAATAAATATTTACATAAAACAATATGCATATATATCATCTGGGTTTGTGTACAGACACTCTATTATGTTTACACAATGACAACATTGCCTAATACATTTATCAGAATGTCTCCTCATTATTAAATGATGCAGGACTCTATATAAATATATAGACGTATCGCATGCCTGATAACTTTCTCATGCATGGCTGAGAACAGGGCTCTGGAGCCAGATTTTTATTCAATTCCTGGCTCCACCAGCTGTGTGGCCTTGCCTGGGATGACATGCCTTTCCATTGTGAGCCTGTTTCCTCATTTGTAAACTGGAGGTCTTTCTAGTACCTACTTCGTTTGTTTATAACAGCTAGCACAGTACCTGACACGTAGTAAGTGCTAATTATGTGTTCATTATTATTTCCATGTGCTTATTTTATTAGTAGTATTTTTTGGAGCTCAGATGCACAGGACATTAAGCATAGCTCCCAGGTCAAGGCTCCTCATTAACCTGAGAACAGCCTCTTTCATTTCCTGGATTTTATGTCCCTGTATTAGTCTGTTCTCCCATTGCTATGAAGAAATACCTGATGCTGGGTAATTTATAAAGAAAACAGGTTTAACTGGCTCATAGCTCTGCAGGCTGTTCAGGAAACATGATGCTGGTGTCTGCTTGGCTGCTGGTGAGGCCTCAGGAAACTTCAGTCATGGAGGGAGGTGAAGAGGGAGCAGGAACATCACATGGCCAGAGCAGGAGGAAGGCAGAGAGCCAAGCGGGAGGTGCCACACACTTTTCAGCAACAAGATCTTGCAAGCACTTACTCACTGACATGGGAACAGCGCCAAGGGGATAGTGCTAAATCATTCATGAGCAACTCACCCATGATCCAGTCACCTTCCACCAGGCCCCATCTCCGACATTGGGAATTACAGTTGGACATGAGATTTGGGCAGGGACACGGATTCAAACTGTTATCAGTCCCCATCTCCTACTTCATTCTACCCCCAGCCACAGGCTTCATTTTAATTTAATTTAATAGCTGGTATGCATTCTTTCCTTGTAGGTGACATTGCAAAATACGTAGACCTGCTTCGTGTGCATACATTTTAAATTAAATGAATGGAATTTTGCTTCTTCATTTTTCCCTCAGATAAGTCTTTTGAAGATATCCTTGTTGCTGTGTGCACACCTTGTCAGAATCATGCATTCACCATATTTTACACATCTATTACCACAGTTGTTGGTTGAATTGTGTCCCCACAAAAATATGTTGAAGTCACAACTCCCAGGACCTATGAATGTGTCCTTATTTGTAAATAGGTCTCTGCAGATGTAATGAAACTAAGATGAGTTTTTACTGTATTAAAATCCAAATCCTAAATGCCTAAATTCAAAGACCTTTGTTCCTATAAGATAAGAGAAATGTGGGCTGGGCGCGGTGGCTCACGCTTTTAATCCCAGCAGTTTGGGAGGCCGAGGCAGGTGGATCACGAGGTCAAGAGATCAAGACCATCCTGGTCAACATGGTGAAACCCGTCTCTACTAAAAATACAAAAAATTAGCTGGGCACGGTGGTGCGCACCTCTAATCCCAGCTGCTCAGGAGGCTGAGGCAGGAGAATTGCCTGAACCCAGGAGGCGGAGGTTGCGATGAGCCGAGATCGTGCCATTGCACTCCAGCCTGGGTAACAAGAGCTAAACTCTGTCTAAAAAAAAAAAAGGAGAGAAATGTGAAGACTTATACAAGATAGAAGGTCGTGTAAAGATGGAGGCAGAGACTGGAGTCATGGTGCCACAAAGCAGGGAATGTTAAGGATGGCTTCCAGCCACCCAGAATTGAACGATGCAAGAAATGCTTCTTCTCTAGAAACTTCAAAGGGAGCATGGCCCTGCCACAAACTTGATTTCAGACTTCTCATCTTTAGAACTGAGAGATAATAAATTTATTTTGTTTTAAGCCACTTGATTCAAGACAGTTTGTTACAGCAGCCCCAGAAAACTAGTACAAAGTCTCCAACTATTTTTATAGAACTATCTATTTCCTCTTTAATTCTGACAATATTTGTTTCATATCTTTTGGGGCTCTATTGTTTGATACATATATATATTTGCAACTGTTATATCTCCTTGGTGAATTGATCTTTAAATCAATATTTAATACCTTTTTTGTCTCTTGCAACAATTTTTGAATTAAAGTCTATCTTATCAAATATTAGCGTAGCCACTCTAGCTCTATTTGCATGGACTCTCTTCATACATTCTTTCATTTTCAACCTATAATATTTGTGTCTTTGGCTTTAAAATGAGCCTCTTTTCAACACCATGTAGTTGGATCATTTAAACAAAATCTATTCTGCCAGTCTCTGTCTTTTAACTAGTGAGTTTAATCTATTTGCATTTTTTTTTTTTGAGATGGAGTTTCGCTCTTGTTACCGAGGCTGGAGTGCAATGGCGCGATCTCGGCTCACCGCAACCTCCACCTCCTGGGTTCAGGCAATTCTCCTGCCTCAGCCTCCTGAGTAGCTGGGATTACAGGCACGCACCACCATGCCCAGCTAATTTTTTGTATTTTTAGTAGAGACGGGGTTGCACCATGTTGACCAGGATGGTCTTGATCTCTTGACCTCGTGATCCACCCGCCTCGGCCTCCCAAAGTGCTGGGGTTACAGGCGTGAGCCACCGCGCCCGGCCCTCTATTTGCATTTAAAGTGATTACTGGTGAGAAGAAGTTTACTCCTGCCAATTTTTAATTTAGTTCCTGCATGTCTTGTATCTCTTTGCTCACTGATGACCTTCAATACTGCTTTCTTTGTGTTAGATTGATTTTTTTCTAGTGTGTCATTTTAATTCCCACCTCGTTTCCTTTTATGTGTATTTTAAAATATTTTGGTAGTGGTTACTATGGGGATTACATTTAGTATCTGAAATTTAAAATAATCTAGTGTGAGCTGATATCAAATTAGGTTCAAGTGAATACAAAAGCTCTGTTCTTGTACAGTTCAGTACCCCCTTTATGTTGTCAGAAATAACATTTTTATACATTGCATGATTATTAACACAGTTATAAATATATGTATGCGTTTGTTTTTAAAATAACAGGAAATAAAAAGGAATTATAATTTAAAATTTTAATAATACTGGCTTATGTATTTTGCTATATCATTGCCTTTACCAGAGCCCTTTATTTCTTTGTATGTGTTTAAATTCCTGCCTCATTTCGTTTTCTTTCAGCCTGAAGGATTCTATTCAGCATTTCCTTTTTTTTTGAGATGGAGTTTTGCTGTTGTTACCCAGGCTGGAGTGCAATGGCATGATCTCGGCTCACCACAACCTCTGCCTTATGGGTTCAAGCAATTCTCCTGCCTCAGCCTCCCGAGTAGCTGGGACCAAAGACGCACGCCACATGCCCAGCTAATTTTTGTATTTTTAGTAGAGACGGGGTTTTACCATGTTGACCAGGATGGTCTCGATTTCTTGACCTTGTGATCCACCTGCCTCGGCCTCCCAAAGTGCTGGGATTATAGGCATGAGCCACCGCGTCCGGCCCTATTCAGCATTTCTTATAGGGCAGGCCTCCTAGTGATACACTTCTTCAGCTTTTCTTTATGTGGGAATATATTAATTTCTCATTTCCTTTCAGTGATAGTTTGCTGGATTTAGAGTTCTTGGTTAACAGTTTTATTTTATTTTAAGCACTTTAAATATGTCATCTCAGTGCATTTTACCCTCCACGATTTCTTATGCCTTAATTTTTCTTCATTATTTTTTCTTTCTGCTCTTCAGGCTAATTTCAATCGTCCCATCTTAAAATTCACTGATTGTCTCATGCCTGCTCGAATCTACTAATGAACTTCTCTAGTCAATTATTTCAGTTATCATGCTTTCCAGGCTCAGAATGTCCACTTGGTTCATTTTCTATAATATCTATTGCTTTGCTGCCATTCTCTGTTTTTTCATATATAATTCTCCTGGTTTCCTTTGTCCACAATTTACTTTAGCTCTTTGAGCATATTTTAGACAGTTTTTTTTTTTTGATATGGAGTTTCGCTCTTGTTACCCAGGCTGGAGTGCAATGGCGGGATCTCGGCTCACCACAACCTCCACCTCCTGGGTTCAGGCAATTCTCCTGCCTCAGCCTCCTGAGTAGCTGGGATTACAGGCACGCGCCACCGTGCCCAGCTAATTTTTGTATTTTTAGTAGAGACGGGGTTTCACCATGTTGACCAGGATGGTCTTGATCTCATGACCTCGTGATCCACCCGCCTCGGCCTCCCAAAGTGCTGGGATTACAGGCGTGAGCCACCGCGCCCAGCCTAGACAGTTTATTTAATTTCTTTGTTTAATGAATCCGATATTAGGGCTTTATCATTGATGGTTTCTGTCCGTTTCTTCTTTCTTGTGTGTGAATAGGTCATACTTTCCTCCTTTGTATGCCTTTTGATGTTTATTGCTGTTGATGCTGAAAACTTGACACTCTGAATATTATAATATTGCAACTGTGATCATCAGATCTTTCCCCCTCCCCAGGGTTTGTTGATGGTAATAGTAAAGGAACCACATCTTGTTTTTTTTATTTTTGCAAACTATTTTTGTCAAGACTGTATTCATTATTGTACATAGTCTTGCAATCTGTTTCATTATTTCCTCATTTAACCTGTGACCTGACAGAGATTTCCTTAAATGTCTGGAGCCAAAACAAAACCAAAGAAAAAATTTAAAGAAAAAAACACCTATTTTGGTCTTTTCATATTGGCCCCGAGCTGGTACTGTTTAGACAGGCCACTTATAACTCAGCCTTAGCTTTCATAAAGTTCCAGGCCAAAAGATTCCCAGAGTTGCAAGTCTAGGGCACTGTCACTTCTTTTTATGAGGATGTATTTATCTGTGGACACAGACCTTGCACTCCAGATTGCTCATTATGTGCAGTGCCCTTATTTCGTCAAAAGTCTACCTCATCAGCCACCTCATTCCCGGACGTTTAGGCCCATGTGCTATTTGCTCTGTCCTCCATCACTTGTCTTAGGTGGCCATGGGGAGCCCTGCAAACACTTCGATCAGATGAAACCTGAAAGTCCGTTCCAGCAGAAGGGGATGAAACAATGGTCAGCCTCCGTGCTGGTCTCTCAGGGAATTGCCACGTACGTCAAAACCTACAGCTACAATTTATTTTCAGAACAAGGTCTATAGCCCCCCACCTACCATCCAGGCAGTGGCATCAGCAAGCCACATCATAAATTCATGTTGTGATTCTCAGGGCCACTGCTGATCTGGGCAATAAAGAATGGCAGGTGGGTCAGAAAAAAGGCTGCGTTTTTTTCTTACTGAAATTCAGTTTTCTCTTTTTTTAAGATACTTTCTGACCCTTGTAAGTGTAAGTGTTTTTAGATACTTTTCTCTTTTTTAAATACTCTCTGACTCTTGTAAGTATAGAATTACATTGCAGAATTTTAGTAAAAGTTGATTCTGCCAGTTTTTCTAGGATTCATGGTGGCTTCAGTGGAGGAACCAATTCTTGGAGTTCTCCATTTAATCAATCCTGTCATGTAACCACACTCCTAATCTTTTAAAGTGAAGAGTAGTAGAAATGAACAAAGGTAACATAAAATGTATTGACTTTCTCAATTTTCATTTCTCTAAAGTCTTACTGTTTTAAGCAAAAATAACAATGGATTTTGTGTCTAAAGCATATGTAAAATTATAGTGTATAAAATAGTACACAGGTCGGAGAAAGGATCGGAGATATCTATATAGATAGTTAGATAGGTAGATAGATAGATAGATAGATATACATATACTCACACGGTTTTTTTTTTTGGTTGTTGTTGTTTGTTTGTTTTGTTTTGTTTTGTTTTGAGACGGAGTTTCGCGCTCGTTACCCAGGCTGGAGTGCAATGGCACGATCTCGGCTCACCGCAACCTCCGCCTCCTGGGTTCAGGCAATTCTCCTGCCTCAGCCTCCTGAGTAGCTGGGATTACAGGCACGCACCACCATGCCCAGCTAATTTTTTGTATTTTTAGTAGAGACGGGATTTCACCATGTTGACCAGGATGGTCTCCATCTCTTGACCTCGTGATTCACCCACCTCGGCCTCCCAAATGTGCTGGGATTACAGGCTTGAGCCACCACGCTCGGCACACGTTTTTATAATATGTAATTTAAATTTACTTTTTTCCCTTTATTCTTATCCTTTATTTTTTCCCTTTATTCTTGTCATTGTATGTGTGATGTTTTCGCAACACGGTCTTTTGTCACCTGCTGTGTGTTAAAGGGTATGAACCAATCTTAATATTTGTAATGGCTTCGTGATGATCCCTCTGTGTGTCAGTGAAAATTTCTTCACAGATAGAAGGCTCCTGGCTAATTAATTTAAGCAGAGAAGAACTTTGCACAAGGCATTAAATTGCTTAATCCATGACAGGGCTGAGGAGACAGCTGAACTTAATGTCTAGAAATGACAGCCAAAGACAGTCTGCACCACTAAAAGCCCAGGAGAGTTGCTTCTCTAGAATTAGCATCAGGCCACTTGTATTAGTCACAGTTATCCTGAGAGTAATACACACACACACACACGCACACACACACACATAACATACATACACGTATATTACATATTACATATATGTAGTAAGGATTTGGCTTGCACAATTTTGGCAACTGGCAAGTTCAAAGTTCTAATCTGAAGTAAGGGCCAGTAGGTTGAGGATCCAGAAGAACAGATGGTACGAATGAAGTCCAAAATCAGTCTTTCAGAAAATTAGCCATTACTCAAGGGATGGTTTGTCTTTGGTTCTGTTCAAGAATTCAGATGATTGGATAAGGCCCAACCACATTACAGAGGGCAATGCGCTTTACCAGTTGAAATGTTACGTGTCATCTCCAAATACCCGCACAGAAACAATCAGAGTAATGTTTAACCAAATATCTGGGCGCCCTACGGTGCAGTTAAGTTGACACAAAATGAATGATCATAAGCATCCCTTGTCAACTCGACAGCCATGAACATCTTGAGGAGACAATAACGAGATCATACTTCTGCCTAACATGGTGCAAACATCCTGTGTACAACCAAAAACACACTAAAAATTTTCCCAGAAAAGGAGGCAAAAGCATTGGATGTTGTTTATGTTTTTGCTTTCTATCCCAAAACTTAAATATCATGTTGTAAAATAACAATATTCAAATACGATGAAAGAAAGTCAATACGTGTTATATTATGTAATAAGGGAATAAGAGAGAGAATAGAACAAAAGATATATATACACACACACATTCACAAACAAAGACACGCAGAGACACATAAATAATAAATTAAGGAAGAAATACTCAGCCAGCACGGTGGCTCACACCTGTAATCCCAGCACTCTGGGAAGCCAAGGCAGGTGGATCACCTGAAGTCAGGAGTTCAAGTCCAGCCTGGCCTACATGGCAAAACCCCATCTCTACTAAAGTCCAAAAATTAGCCAGGCATGGTGGTGCATACCTGTAATCCTAGGTACTCAGGAGGCTGAGGTGGGAGAAGCACTTGAACCCAGGAGGCAGAGGTTGCGTTGAGCCGAGATTGTGCCACTGCACTACAGGCTGAGTGACAGAGCAGGACTCTGACTCAAAAAAAAACAAACCCAAATACTCCTTACAATTCCAATCCTTGTTTCGGTAACTGGTCCTGTGGTTGTAGCTGGTATTTATGGCTACCTTCCTCCACTGCCCATTCTGTATTCACTTTGCCTTCAGCAAGCACCTCAGCTGGTTGTAACTCTTTCCTTAGGGGGATGACTCAAACATTCATTCCTGGAGAGTCATCTGAAATATTAGATTGGGCGTAGTTTTTCTTCTGATTTCAACCACAGGGCATGGTAATACTAAGAGATTCCTTGAGGGATCTTATGAATTCTAGGTATACTTTTCCTTATCTCCATTGTGGAGTAGCAGTCTAATTCCCCCTTTGTAATCCAGCCAGACCAGTATCAGTCATCCCAGCCAGCACGATAAATTTCTTTGCCAGTTAATTTAAAGGCATGAGGATCCCCAAATGACTGGGTGGCACTCTTAACTTCAAGTTCAATGGAATCATTTTGTCTCCTGCTGGAAGTATTCCTCCCTTTGGAACTAAGACCCCTAGGCAAGCAGAGCATAAAGTCATGGGAACAGAGAGCAAACATTCTGCTAGCGGTCACTAGGGACAATGGTGAGTGGTGTCACCCCCATATCTAGCCCTTGATTCTTGGACCTATGAATTTGGCCATGGGAGAAACAGTACTATGTATTAGACACTGATTTAAAGCCTATACAGCCTTCTGGGGTACCGTGTCCCAGCCCTGTAAGGTATTGCCATCTAGCTGACATTGTGACTGAGTCTTCGAAGAGCTATTCTACCATCCTATCAAGCGTACTTTTTAGGATGGTGGGAAGCATAGTGAGACTAATGAATTCCATGAGCATGAACCCCTCGCTGTACCTTGCTGTGAAAAGAGTTCCTGGATCTCTTGTGGAACATTGTGGTTCATTGTGGAAAAGAGTTCCACAATGCTGTGTGGAATAACGTAACAGTGACTAACGTGCGCTGTAAGTCCACAGATTGCAGTTTTAGTGGAAGCATTGCATACAAGGACAGGGAATACGTATTCAGAGTAAGTGCATCTTCTAGTAGAAACACAACTCTGCTTTTCCCAGAGTGGAAGCAATCAGATGTAATTAACCTGCCCCAGGTTGCTGACTGATCATCCTGGAGAATGATGCCATATCAAGTAATCAGTGCCGTTTCTGCTGCTGGCTGATTCAGCACTCAGCAGTGGCCGGAGTCAGGTCAACCTTGGTGAGTGGAAGTCCTTGTTGCCAAGCCCATGCATAACCCCCATCTGTGCCACAGTGACCATTTTGTTAAAGAGGCCACTGGATTATGACAAATGTGGATGGGAAAGAAACTGACTGCGTCCACAGAATGAGTCATCCTATCCATTTTATTACTAAAATCTTGGTAAGCATTCACATGGGACACAAATTTCTTCCTCTCGTTCTCCCATTCAAAGAGGTCTATTCACATACCTCTTCTCCAGACTTCCTTTTAACCAACACTCCCACCTTGTTCTTCCAAGGACCTGACCATTAAGGCAACCATTCACCGCAGCTGATAAATCAATATACAATCTCATTGCTGGCCATCTCTCCTTGTAAACAAAGTGAACAACCAGGTGTGCTGCTTGAAGTTTTGCCCAGGAGAGGATTTTTCTTTATCGGTGTTCTTCAGTTCTTCAGGAATGATCCAGAGAGGGGCTGCAGTGCCGCAGCTGTCCGCTTTCGGGTAGTGCCTGCATATTCTGCAGATTCATAAACCAGGCTTGAGACTCTTTTCCTCTACAATTGGTCACAGGAAACTCTCCATGAGGCCACAGGTGCAGGCTTCTGCAGAAGGCACGGACACTTGTGTCACTTCTTCATGTAACTTAATGGTGCTGTCAGGGCCTGCTCAAGCTCAGTCTTACATATACACTACTTCCGTTGGATGATAGATTGTTACTGTGCACATCTAACTCTTAAGTTAGTGGGTAAGAAAATACCCAGTTCGTAATGACCAACTCAGTCTGCATGGTAATTGGATGGACCCTGGTTAAATGTTCAGGCTCTAAAATGGCCCAGGCATAGCCCAAAAGCCGTTTCTCCGAAAGACAGTAGTTATTCACAGAGGATGTCACAGTTTTGCTCGAGAGTCCTACGTCTGCACTGTGATTCACTTATAAGGGCCTGCTGAAGGCTACACACAGCGTTTCTCCCTGCCACAGAGACTTCAAGTATCTCTGGATCTGATGGCTCATGTGGCTCAAGGGACAGAGCAGCTTGCACAGCAACCTAGGCCTGTGGCCGAGCCTCTTGTTTTCCAGACTCCGCTCAAAACTCGCAGCTTTTTAGTTCGCTCTGTAAATGGGCTGGGGTATCCGAATGAGGAATACGTTGCCTCCAAAATACTGAGGACTGCTAGGCCTTGTGCCTCTTTCTCGGTTGTAGGAAGAGCCGGATGTAGCAACTCTCCTTCACCTTTCAAGGGATATTTTGACATGCCCCACCGCACTAGGCCCCTAGAAATTTCACTGAGGGAGAATGCCCTTACATCTTAGTTGGATTTATTTCCCACCCTCTGACATGCAAATGTCTTACCAATAAGTTCAGAGTGGTTTCTATTGCACACTCACTAGGTTGACTCGGTGTAATGTCATTAAGGTAATGGACCGGTGCGGTATCTGGTGGAAGGGAAAGGCCTCGAGTTCTGTATGAGCTGAATTTAGGACATAGGACTGATATACCCGTGGGGCAGGACACTCAGTTTGTATTGTTAGCCTTGCAGGTTCAAAGCAAACTGCTTCTGATGGTCTTTTGGAACAGATACATTAAAAAAAGGCATTTGCCAGATCAATCTCACATACCAGGTACCAGGGGATGGGTTAATTTGCTTAAGTATGAAACCACATCTGCTAAAACAGCTACAATTAAAGTTAATACTTGATTAAGTTCATGAAGCCACTGTCATTCTCTAAGATCCATCTGTCTTCTGCACAGGCCAAATAACAGAATTGAATGTGGATATAGTAGCAATTGCCACCCCCGCATCTTTCAAGTGTTGACAGAAGCACCAATCTCCATAATGTCCCCAAGAATGCAGTACGGCTTCTGGTGTACATTGTTTAGGTACAGGCAGTTCCTATGGATAGTGGCCCTCAGTCCACGGGTCAGGGAAGCAACGTGGGGATTCTGATAGTTGCTGAGTATGTCCATTCCTGGATGCACCCTGGAACTGGGAAATGACCACTGGATGGGTTCAGGGGTTCTCTGGATCTACTGTGAGACAAGCTAAAACTCCACTGATCACCTGACCTGCGTAAACCCTACTCTGACTTGTGGACCACAGTGGTGGTCAGTGCCACCAGAAATTAGTGTCAGTTCAGAGCCAGCATCCAGCAGTCACCAAAACGTCTGATTATTTACTTTTCCCTAATGCTTAGTCATCTTGTTAAGAGGCCATAAGCCCCTTTGGGGAAGGCTGAGAAAGAGATTAACACAGTACATTTTTGGCAGTGTCACGGGTTTCTTCCTCAAGGGGACTTGGCCTTTATCCCTTACAGGAAGGATAAAGGCTTTACTTTGCCCCTGATGATTAATTGAGGGATCATGATTCTCTGTTTTTTAGGATTAGAGACTTCATTCCCTTGACTTAGAATATTTTCTGCTTATACACATCAAGTAAGAATTTAGTTGGTTTCCTGTCTATTTTACTTCTTGGAGCACCATGATCAACTAGCCAATGTCGTTGGCTTACATGAGTGAGACTATTGCAGTGGCTGCCGTGACCCTGCTGTCCACTGCCTCAGCTGGGCCCACCTGGATTTGGGTGACTGAATGCTGGCACTTGGCGCCTGCAACCCTGGGATTCAGTTACTCCCATTACATGTAGTTTTCCCAATTCAGTGGCTAACATTTCCTCTGTAAGCTCTTGCCTATAGAGAACAAACATGTCAGGGATGCTGAGGCGCTCCTCAGAAACTTCTCTCTCACAATTTTGGTGAAAGGTATGTCTTTTGAAGCCTCCCAGGGCATGTATGTCGGTCTTAAATGGAAAATCCACTCTAACATCCCGATGTCTTTAAGCCCAATCCCTTCGTAAACGTTGAACTAAGGCACACCTTAGAACTAAGGCATTTACATTGTAACTCCTTTGCCGTGGGCCACCTTTTGATCCATGTTTGGATACACCAACCAACCAAGCTGTTAGAGCCCTTTCTGACTCCCCAAGCTACAATATTAAATGCAGAGTCTCTGCTTAGCAGGCCCATATCAACAAACTTACCCTAATCTAAATTCGTGTTCTTTTCTCATTAGCCCATGCCCTTAATATCCACTTCTGCACATATATCCTGGATCTTTGCCTGTATAAATAAGGAAACACAACTAATTCTGTGGGTCACACTTTCCCCCTCGCCTTTAGAGTCATGCTGTGAGTTATGGGGTAGGTCCTGAAAAAAATTAGCAGTGTTTTGCATGGCAACTACCTCAGGTGGCCCATTGCAGTCACCTTAGCTATGCAAGGTTAATTCCCCAGATCGGTGCGGAGTGACCATTCCCACTGGGCTGGAGAGTTGCTTCTGCTAGCAAAGAAGGTTCATCAGAATGTAGGGGCTCAACGATCCCAGCTTCAGCAGAGTCTGGCCCCACATACCCACTCCAACTTTTGGGATGCTCTCAGGGCAGCCATAACAAGAAAAAGCAGGCTTCACAAGAAAAAAATTGGCAGGGATAAAGCAGAGACTTACACAAAGATTGATGAGGCTAATTCTCCAACAAGATGTAAGTTGAACTGAACAGAACCATCAATCAACTGAATCTAATTAACATTTATAGAATACTTCATTGAAACACAGCAGAATACCATTCTTCTGAAGCTCACATTGAAACACTCACAAAGATAGACATATTTGTCCATAAAGCACACCTTAACATATTTAACATATTTGTTTAAATAGAAATTAAATATAAAATATAAAGTCAGATAGCAATAGAATTAAAATAGAAATTCACAACAGAAATATACCACAAAAATACTAGAATGCTTACAAATTAACCTCAAATAAGAGTCAAGAAAAATTTTTAGAAAATATTTTGACCTAACTAAAAATGAGAATTCAAATTATCAAAATATGTAGAATGCAATGAAAATTATGCTTAGAGAAAAATTTATAGCATTAAAACATATTACAAAGGAAGAAGATTTAAAATCAATTATCTAAGCTTCCACGTTTGGTAACTATCAACAGAAAGAAAAGCCTAAAGCAAACAAATAAGCAAAATTAGAGCAGAAGTCAATGAGCATAAAAACTGGAAAATAAGAGAAAAATAAAATCAGAAGCTAGTTCTTTAAAGAGATCAATATAATTGATAAACTTCTAGTCAGACTGATTAAGAAAAACAGAAGACCAAAATTATTAATATCAGAAATTAAAAATTTGTCATCAGCAGGAATCTCTTGGATGTGAAAAGATAGTAAAATAACACAATGAATAACTCTGTGACCCTGAATTTGATAACTTACATGAAATGGGCCAATTCCTTGCAACACACAAACAACCAAACTCACAGAAGAAGAAATAGAAAATCATAACAGGTCAGTATGAGTAAAAAAAAAAAAATCAGGAGTTAATAACCTTCCAAAAATGTCAGCAGAAGAAATAGATTTCATTGGTGCATTGTATCACACATGTAAGAAAGAAAAGATAGTAATTCTGTACAGTCTCTTCTGGAAAATAGAAGCAGAAGGAATACTTTCTAATGTATTCTATAAGGCTAGCACTTCTCTAATACTAAAATCAAATAAATCATTATTAGCAAGAATAAGAAGAGCTATAGACTCATATCTCTCAGGAACAAATACACAAATCTCAAAAAAAATTTGTAACTTGAATCCAACAAGTTATAAAAGGATTGTATTTCACAACCAATTTATTTCAGATATGCAGAGCTGGTTCAACTCTGGAAAGCAATGCTATTCACCGCACTACAAGTGAAAAAATAAGGTTTATATGACCATATCTGATATGGTTTAGATTTGTGTTCCTGCTTGAATCTTAAGTCAAATTTGAGGAGGGGCCTGGTGAGAGGGGATTGGATCATGAGGGCAGATTTCCCCATGCTTTTTTTGTTATAACGAGTGAGTTCTCATGAGATCTGATGGTTTAGGGGCATGTGGCACTTCCCCCTTTGTGTACTCTTTCTTTCTCCTGTCACTACAGTAAGACGTGCTTCCCTCCCGTTCGCCTTCTGCCCTGATTGTAAGTTTACTGAGGCCTCCCTGCTTCCTGTTCAGCCTGCAGAACTGTGAGTCAATTAAGCCTCTTTTCTTCATAAATTACCCAGTCTCACGTAGTTCTTTATAGCAGTGTAAGAACAGACTAACACAGAAAATTGGCACTGGGAGTGCGGCATTGCTATAAAGAAACACCCAAAGGGTAACTGTGGTGATGGATATGTTGATGGCTTTGATGATGGTAACCAAACCATTACACAATGTACATGTATAGTATATGTTCATCAAATTACCACATTGTGCATCTTCAACATACACAATTTTTGCCAGTTACAGTTCAATATAGTTGGAAGAAAGAAAAAAAGTAACTAAAAATGAATTATAAACCTAAATGTGAATAGCAACACTTTGAAACTTCTAGAGGAAAATATTGGAGAAAATGTATGTAACCTTGGGTTTGGCAATGAGCTTTTTACCACAATACCAAAAACATGATGGATGAAAGAAAAATAGGTAAGTTGAACTTTATTAAAATTAAAAGCTTATGCTCTGCAAAAGACATTGCAAGAGAATAAAAAGCCTCATACTTAGAGAAAAACGCATCAAAACATATATCTGATAAAGAACTTACATCTGAAGCTTACAAAGAACTTTTACAGTTAAACAATAAGAAAACAAACAACCTAATAAAAAGAATTAATAGATCTGAACAGAAACCTCAGCAAAGAAAATGTACAAATGGCAACCTAAAATAATTTTTCAAATCATTTCTCAATTGGGCAAATTAAAACCACATACCAGAAGACATGCATTAGGGTAGATAAAATCTGCAAAGGTTGCACCACGACATGCTGGAGGGGACACAGTATGGAGGAACTCTCTTTTACCGCGGGTGGGAATGAGAAATGGTGCAGTCATCAGAAGACAGTTTGACAGCTTCTTGCAAAGCTAAGCATAGTCTGAGCATGTGATCTAGCAATCAAGTTCCTAGGTAAGAACTGATTTGAAAAAAGCTGCATGAAAGTGTGTTTTAGCAGCTTCATTCATAAACTCCAAAACTGAAAGCAATCTAAACAAACAAACTAGAGCGCGTTCATACAAGGGACTATTATTCAGCCATAAAAAGAAATGAGCCATCAAGCCATGAAAAGACATGAGTAAACGTTAAATGCATGTTACTGTGTGAAAGAGGCCAATTTGGAAAGGCCACATACTGTGTGATTCCAACTATATGAGGTTCAAAGGAAAGCAAAACTCTAGAGTCAGTAAAAATAGTTGTTGCCAGAGGGGCTGAGAGGAGGACATAGGTGAAGCACAGGATTTTGACTTTTTAATTTTTATTTTTGTTGGTACATAGTAGGTATATATATATATATATATTTATGGGATGTGTGAGATGTTTTGATATGGGCATGCAATAATAATCACATCATGGTAAATTGGGTACCCATCCCCTGGAGCTTTTATGCTTTGTAAACTGGATTTACACACAATCCAGTTATACTATTTTAGTTATTTTTAAATGTACAATTGAATTATTTGTTATAGTCACCCTGTTGGGCTATAGAATTCTAGGGCTTATTGATTTATTCTATTTTTTGTATCCATTAATGTTCACTACCTTTCCTCCACCCCCCACCCCACTCCCCTTCCCAGCCTCTGGTAACCATCCTTCTCCTGTCTCCGTGTGTTCCATTGTTTTGATTTTTTGATCCCACAAATAAGTGAGAACACGTGATACCTGTCTTTCTTTTTTTTTTTTTTTTTGAGACGGAGTTTCGCTCTTGGTACCCAGGCTGGAGTGCAATGGCGCGATCTCGGCTCACCGCAACCTCCGCCTCCCGGGTTCAGGCAATTCTCCTTCCTCAGCCTCCCGAGTAGCTGAGATTACAGGCACGCGCCACCATGCCCAGCTCATTTTTTGTATTTTTAGCAGAGATGGGGTTTCACCATGTTGACCAGGACGGTCTCGATCTCTTGACCTCGTGATCCACCCGCCTCGGCCTCCCAAAGTGCTGGGATTACAGGCGTGAGCCACAGTGCCCGGCCGATTCTACAGGTTTTAACAAGGCTGGGTGGCCTGAGTGCGCGGCCTCACTGGCTCTCACTCACACTTTGTCCCCACTTCTCACCGGGTTCCCCTTCCTGCCTGCTTCCTTCTGGCCTCCTCTCCTCCCTGGTCCCTGCTCCTTCCACCTCGAGGCCTCCTGCTGGAGATTCTCTCCTCTCGGTGCGATCCTGTGAAAGACTGATGGGCACTGAGGGGTGAGCAGTACCAGCTGTAAAACTGATCAAAGATGGTCATATACCCAAACGTTGCAGGGTTTGTCACATTTCCTGTATTGCTCTTCACTGAGTTTCCCAACAGCCGTTTTATTGATTAATGTTAAACTGGAAACATAGATCTATGGTTTAAAATGTGAAACAATTAAGAATCTGTAGTGGAAAAAAAAAACCGTTTTTTTCCCCCAAGTCTGGTGTTGGGGACAGTGACGGGGTTAGAAGAATCTGCTGAGATCTGTGCTATCCTTGTCTATCTTGCCCTCTCCCGGCCATTGTTTTGTTAAAAGCATGTTTAAGTTCCCTGGTTCCTTTTAATACGTAGTTTATGAGATTTTCCTTGGTCTGTCTGTCAAGACCGGATGATATCATTTGTCTTGTGTTTCCTTTGTTGTGGCTGCATACGGATTTTTTATTTCCGCAAGGTTCTTCCTCCTTTCCATGTCCCACTGTCACATGGCCTCTTATTTAAATATCCTGACTCTTCCATGATAGTTCTCATGTGAGGTGCAGAAAATGCTGCCTGCCGCATATAATCTTTGGGCAGAATGAAGCACTGTTGGTTGGTGAGAATTCCTCTCTGTTTCCTTGAATACTGCCTTTCGAGATATCTGGCCCAATATGCCTCTGTCTTTCCTCTTTGCCCTCCGTCACGCGTTTGATGGGTGCCGCTGATTGACTGCTTGATGGCAGTTGTTCTCCATAGGCTCAGGCTGTTCCTCACTATGACTCATCTTAGGAAAGGGACCCACTGGCTGTGCTGGTACTGCAGAGGGGTGGGATATGTCGGTAGCAGGAAGCGGGATACAGAAAGCCTGTCAGCAGCTTTCACCCGGTGTGTCCTCGAATGTCCTTCAACAAACCTGCTCTTTCTTTGCCCGGGGGACACCTGCCCACCTTCCCCAGGCCTAGATTCTTAAGCCCTTCCAGCTTCTCCACTTTCCCCCTGTGTCCCTCCGGCCCCTTCCATTAGAGAAGCAGCTGAGGCTGGAATGCACAAATGAACATGGAATCTGCCCTTTTAGGAGCACTTCTAAGCTGGCCTGAGGTCTCGGGTGGCAGAGGTCAACTTTTTATGTGCTCTCAAGCTCCAGTCAAGATGCTTTGAGAGTGTAGCCATTTTCTTTTTCTTTTTTCTTTTTTTTTTTTTTTGAGACGGAGTTTCGCTCTTGTTACCCAGACTGGAGTGCAATGGCTCGATCTCGGCTCACCGCAACCTCCACCTCCTGGGTTCAGGCAATTCTCCTGCCTCAGCCTCCTGAGTAGCTGGGATTACAGGCGCATGCCACCATGCCCAGCTAATTTTCTGTATTTTGAGTAGAGATGGGGTTTCACCATGTTGACCAGGATGGTCTCGATCTCTCGACCTCGTGATCCACCCGCCTCGGCCTCCCAAAGTGCTGGGATTACAGGTGTGAGCCACCGCGCCCAGCCGAGTGTAGTCATTTTCTTGTTTTACTTAAACTGGATTTTTGTGCCCTCTATCTTTTGTTGTTGATTTGTGTGCATGTATATGAATGTATAAATATCTGTGTATATATACACGTGTATACATTCACATACATACACACAAACAAATCAAAAAATAGATATGCACATGTGTGCATATGTAGCTACTACGTAAGATAAGGTCCACTCTGCTTTAGAGACAGATGCTACATAAGGTGAGGTCCATCCCGCTTTGCTCTTTTTGACAGAACCTAGAACCCCAATTTAATGTTTTCATTTTAGAATATGGCCTGCTTTGCATAATTTTCCATTTCTTTGGACATAAGTATAGCATGGGTATTAAATATAACTAAGCACCATTGAAGAAAATCAGCTGAAGAGAAGAGAAGAACATTCTTACAGGCTACATGTTTTTGAAAGGGAGACACACATGTGTGCATATATATACCCAGTAATGCGTATATGTTTGTGAGTTTTGAGAAATGAGATTAAGGGAAACCATCTTTAAAGAGAAATCAATTTGTGCCTTTTCTGAGTAAATTTCTACCCTCATCTTTGAATTTTCCTTACATAATAATGTTGCTGACATGAGATTAAAATGAATCAAAACCACTAACATAGTTCTACTTCCAAAAAGAGCTTTGGCATCATCATTTTTTGGAAGAACATAGGGCCCTTAGCTCAGCATGTATTATCTGTTAGGAACCTGGGGGAACCCACTGAGACTTTCAAATTGGTTCTTCCCCATGTTTCTCTGAGGATATCTAATGGGGCAACGAGAAATTGCCAATTTGGGAAGGAAACAGGAATTGGACCGGAACTGGAGGCCAGGAAAGTAGCTTAGCTATAGCAGAGATGAGGAGGATCCAGTCTGGTATTTTTTCATGAGCAAGATAAGAATTATATTTATGATCTGCAACTTTTTTTTTTTACTTTTTTTGTTTTAAGACAACAATGGGGACAGAATATTTTCAGTCATGATTATAATTATTAATAAAATTGCTGTGACTTTAGACCTACAGAAAGCTGGTTTCCATCCAGTGCCCTGGCTCTGGGGCTCACTGCTCTGGAGCCACATAAGGAAGCAGCACTGGGTGAGGTGCTGGGCCACTGGCACCAGCACCGCAAGGAGCATGAAGCCCTGATGATTTGCGATTGTTCATTTATTTCCTATAATGAGAACAAAGTCCCTGCCACATTTAAATAAAAGCCCAATTACATCTCCATTGCTACAGATGCTATTACCTTTCTGACTGGCTATTAAAGCTAATGAGTTTCTTATTGCTTTGTAAAGTTTTGAAAGAAAATGCAAAGTTTAGAGATAGATGCTGCATAAGGTGAGGTCCACTCTGCTTTAGAGACAGATGCTGCATAAGGTGAGGTCCACTCTGCTTTAGAGACAGATGCTGCATAAGGTGAGGTCCACTCTGCTTTAGAGACAGATGCTGCATAAGGTGATGTCCACTCCGCTTTAGAGACAGATGCTACATAAGGTGAGGTCCACCCTGCTTTGTTCTTTTTGAGGGAACTAGAACCCCAATTTAATGCTTCTCATTTTAGAATATGCCCGCTTTGCATTATTTTCCATTTTTTTTGGACATAAATATAGCACAGGCATTAAATATAACTAAGCACCATTGAAGAAAATGGCATCAAATCAGCTAAGGAAACGTGAAGAATGTTTTTTATGAGCTACATGGTTTTGAAAGAGATACACAAGGCTGACAACCTAATAAAAAGTGAATAATGTGTGCTCAGTCATTTGCTGTGTTTCTTTTTTGAGACGGAGTTTTGCTCTTGTTACCCAGGCTGGAGTGCAATGGCACAGTCTCGGCTCACCGCAACCTCCGCCTCCTGGGTTCAGGCAATTCTCCTGCCTCAGCCTCCTGAGTAGCTGGGACTACAGGCACGCACCACCATGCCCAGCTAATTTTTTGTATTTTGAGTAGAGACGGGGTTTCACCATGTTGACCAGGATGGTCTCGATCTCTTGACCTCGTGATCCACCTGCCTCGGCCTCCCAAAGTGCTGGGATTACAGGCATGAGCCACCGCGCCCGGCCCCATTTGCTGTGTTTTCAAGGTCCTCTGCCACACGTGTGGGCTTGGGAACTTCCAGGATGGATTTCCAGTTGTCGGTCACCAACTAGCAGGGGTTAGTTGCATTGTGCTGCCAGTCTCACGTATGTGAACCTGAATTTGTTTTTATTCCTCCCTTCATTGGTTGATTTTTAAAACTTCAGTTACTCTAGGAAAAGAAAAACAAAAATAAGCCAGAAATTTATATTTTTTCTTCATATTTCAGGAATCATTCTAAAAGCAAGCGATAAAGTTAAGTAATTTCTCTCTGAATTTAGTACAGTCACTAGAGGAAACCGAGGCCTAGAATCAATGCCATGTGGCCATGTGCAGGTCTGTGTACTACAGTGCAGTGGTACCTCACAAGGGCACCTGGAAGTGTGGGTTTGAGCCTGGTCTGCATAGAAGAAGCCTGCTTTGGAAGGGTTAAACAAGAGGCAAAAGAACTTGGCACAGTGCATTTCACATTCGGTGCTTACTGAATCCCATGAAACACCTGGCACTGTGCCAGGGTTGGAAGTTCAGGGGCAAAGACATTGTCGCACTCTCCAGGGACTCTCCTTCCACAGCTGGGGCTTGGGAATCATAGTGCAACCAGCAAGTCAACTTCTAGGATTAAGGTAGGAAGAGACAGCTAAGTTGAGGAACCACCTGGAGGCCTTCCTGGAGGCTCAGGAGAGGTTCTAGGCTGAGCTGGAAGCGGTGGGCAGGTGAGTGTGGTAGGAGCTTGAGGGAGACCTGTGGAGATCGCTCCCATGTGAGGCCCCTAGGAAATGGGCCTCGCCATACGGTGAGCTTGAGCCCGGACACAGATCCCTGGTTGGGGGAGTCGAGCTGAGGGAAAGCAGGAACCGAGAGAGGGACTATGCTATTCAAAATAATTAACGGTCATTACTTTATGGATATGAGGACTTGGGAGGCATTGTGTCCACTTTTGGCTTCTTATGGTTTATTGCTTCATGGTGTTCATTTTGAATTCTTGTTACATTCATTGTAAAATACTAACTTCTGTATTAACAATTATTAAGTATTTACTGGGCGTAATTTACTGGGTGTAACTTACTGGGCGTAACTTACTGAGCGTAACTTAGTGGGCTTAAGTTACTTACCTTGTGTTTTAACCTAAGTATTTACAATTGTTAAGTACTTGCTGGGTGTAACTTGCTTACCTTGACTTACTTACTGGGCTTAACTTACTGGGCATAACTTAGTGGGCTTAGCCTGCTTACCTTGTGACTTAAGTATTTTGATCTGACGTAAACAACATTAAGCAGAAAAGTACATAATGGACCGTATTGCAAAAATAAAATTGCTGCATGGGCATAGCTCAGGTGGCCCGCCAGACCTCGCTCTTTCCTTTTTCCTTTTTTTCCGGCGCATGCTGTCTTCCAGGTTTGGGACCCTCTCACTGGATGAGATTCCCGGGCTCGCGTTCAGTTCACAACAGGAGCGGACGCTGTGGGCTGGTGAGCACAGCTGCAGGGCCAGCACTGCTGACTATGGAGCTGGTGCCAGATCTTGTTGGGGTGCAGCTGGACCAATGGGCAGGGATCAGGTGGGGCATGCGTTCTTTCGGCTTCAGTCATGTGCCTCAGGGAATGGGGAAACACGGAAAATTTTAAGTGGAGGAATAGTGTAGTTAAATTTCCTTTTCTAACAGTCACGCTGACTGCCATTTGTACAGGGCTGGTATGTTTCAGAACGAAGGGCTGGGTACCTATGAGCAGGAAGCCAGACCAGAATTTACACACTTCAAGATTTACACAGGAGAGGCAGGAAGAGAAAGAGGTGGATGATGAAGAACAAACTGGAGATGAGAAATAGGAGTTTGTAGGTCACCCTTCTGCCCTCTTTGGTCAGGGACAGTGCGCCTATCAAGCACCAGCCACATTCTGGATCCAACACCCTTTCCTTTTGCAATCAGAATCCCTGCAATCAGGGTCAGAGTGTGTTTCCTTGGTCATCTCCATGTTTACCTCCCCAGCACCAGCTGTGCTTAGACTCAACTGTGCAGAACTGGTAGAAATATGAACTTACCCTCAGGGAGAAGTCCCAGAGCCCACACTTTGAGGCTGCACTCTTGCCAACCCCTCACCTACCACTGGGACCTGGAGAGCTTCCTGCAAGTGCAAGATGATTTGTTACTCAAGCGTTTACTGAAGATGCACACAGACAGGTTCTTTGGCTCCAAGGCTTTTGCCTTTGCTTCAAGGCTGTCTTTCCAGTAAACATTCAAGGTTTTCTCTTGACCTTTCCGAGTGATTGGATCAGAAAACATTTCACATCCTTTCCAGAAAATCTGGATTCAAAAACTCTTGAGTGTGTGTGGGTGGGGGTCAGTGCCTTTTCTTTCTTTCTTTAGAATTATTTTTAAGTTGTGGTGAATACACATAAAAACTTAGCGTCTTAGTCATTTTTAAGTATACAGTCCAGTGGCATTGAATGCATTAACATTTTTATGCAGCGGTCACCACCAACCATCTATAAAACTTTCATCTTCTTAAAAATGAAACTGTGTACCATTAAATCCAAGCGTGCTATCGCCAACTCCTCCTCCCTGGCAACCGCCACTCCATTTTCTGTCTCCATGAGTCCGAGCACTCCAGGCACTTCATGTAAGTGGAATCACACAGTGTCTGTCTTTTGTGCCTGGCTTATTTCACTCAGTATGATGTTCTCAAAGTTCACCCGTGCTCTGGCATATAACAAGATTTCCTTCCTTTTCTATGCTCCTATTCCTCTGGATAACGTTTCATTGTATAGATGGACCGCATTGTGCTTATCCATCCATCCATGCAAGGGGACACTGGGTGGCTTCACTTTTTGGCCACTGTGAACATGGAGTCCCCTTTCTTTTTAACCATAGGTATTGGTCTTTGGTCTGGAGACTAATGAAATTCTCCTACTTCTCTGTTCTTCTACTGCTCCTCCACATCCCTGTTCTCACCCTGAGTGGTATTTTGTGTCTGATAAATGAAAAAGTATAATGAATATGATACTTCATTTAATGAAACGATCAACAGAGACCTTGGGCAAATCACTTAATTTCTTCCCAATTTGGCCTTCTCGTCTATAAAACAGTAATGTCATCCTTTTCCTCTTTGGCTTATGAGGAAGATAGAATGAGACCATATCTAAGGAGCTTAGCACTGAAACCAACACACAGCATCTTCCCAGCAAGTCGAGGCTGGCAGTTGGTTCCCCACAGCGAGGAACAGGGATTGAGGCAGAACTCATTCATGCGGGCATAGGGAATGGACAGAGCCACACGCTGAGAGCTAGAGGGACTGTGATAGCAGGTGCACCCTTAAAGATCTTTAGGAGAAAAGCTTTCCAGCCCTTGTCACTGGGCACTGGACTTCCTGATGAATTCAACTGGCAACCAGTGGGGTTTTCAGGGGCATTATGGTGCAAGAGAGAGATCCCAAGCTTGGTAAATAAGGGCTCACAGTTCTTCAGCTCCTCTGGCCCTGTTACCCTTCCCAGGATGGTTTGGGTAGCACAGCCCCAGAAGGGAAATACACCTGTGATGGGCTGCATTGCATCCTCCCCACCTTTCATGTTAAATCCTAATCTCTAATACCTCAGAGCATGATCTAACCTGGAAATAGGAGTTCAAGTGAGGCCATTAGGATGGACCCTAACCCAGTATGACTGGTGTTCCTATAAAAAGGAAAATTAATAAGGTCATTAGGGTGGGCCTTAATCCAGTATGACCTGGTGTTCTTATAAAAAAAGGGGAAATTTGGACAGAGAGATACACATACGTACAGGGAAAATGATCTGAAGAGATGGGGAGAAGGCAGCTGTATTACTCCATTTTGTGTTGCTATAAAGAAATACCCGGATAATTTACAAAAAAGACTGGATATTTTACAAAATGCTGGATATAATGCTAGATAATTTATAATACCTGGATAATTTACAAAAACACTGGATATAATACTGGATAATTTACAAAAAAGAGGTTTGTTTTGGCTTATGGTTCTGTACACTGTACAAGGAACACAGTGCTGGCATCTGCCTCTGGTAAACCCTCAGGAAGCTTTTACTCATGGCAGAGGGTGAAAGGGGAGCAGACATGTCACATGGTGAGAGGAGGTGGAAGACAGAGAGGGGAGGAGGCACTAGGCTCCTTTAAACAACCAGCTCCTGCATGAACTCATGGAGAGAGAACTCAGCCATCACCACAGGGAGGGCACCAAGACATTCGTGAGGAATCCACCCCCATGACCCAAACACCTCCATGCAGGCCCCACCTCCAGCATTGGGGATCACATTTCAACATGCGTTTTGGAGGGAACAAGTAACCAAACTACAGCTCAGCCATCTACAAGCCAAGGAGAGAGGCCTGGAACAGATCTTTCCCTCGCAGCCCTCAGAAGGACCAGCCCTCTGCCACCATCTTGATTTTGGACTTCCCACCTCCAGAACTGCGAGACAATATGTTTCTTTTGGTTAAGCCATACTCAGTATATGGTATTTCGTTATGACAGCCTCAGGAAACTAATGCACACCTCTACGATCCTTTCGGGGACACAGGAAGATGCTGGTGAGAGTCCCTTCAAGCCAGCAGAGTGACAGACAAAGCCAACTTCTGGCCTCCAAGGACAATTATAAAGTCTGTATAAGCTTCTAAAGTACAGCTACATTGCATACTAGTAAATATCCTTTTTTGGCTAAAGTATTTTATTATACTATCTGTAATTTGCAAACCATTTCACAAGAAGTTTTTAAAGCAAAGTTATAAAAATTTATATCAAATGTAGAGAGTTGACAGCAAAATTACTTTCTTGATAGTTCAAATAAAAAGTTTCTGTTTTTCCTATACTGGCTGAAAATTGCCTAATCCATTCTTCCATAGACAGTTGCAATATTATATTTTAATGAGCAGTCTCATAGTTAATTCATTTATTAAAAAACGGGTTCACCCATTGGACCATGAGAATCAATTGCTCAATTTTAAAGGGAATCATAATAAAATTTGTCATATATAACATGAAATCATGAATAGTTCTTCAACATGCAGATGTATTCTAGCCTTGTTTCTCTGTTAAATTCTTCAGTTTTAAGTTAAGGAAGCGTCTTTTGCTGTAGCCCGACTTCGAACCTGCCTCCCAGGTTCATGTTGTAATAACCTGCCCTGGGCTAGCGTAACTGACTCCATTTCAGTTGTAAACTCCAAGCTGGCTTCCCTCTCCTTACCGCAGCCCCTCTGGGTGCATAACTGGGTCATGCTGCACTTAGAAGCATTGAAGCATCTGTTCTTAACATTTGTAAGCGTCCTGCTTGGCATACCTCCCCGCTGCTATTGTAAGAAAAGTTTCTCTTTAAGCACTGTGTAGAAGGAGCCTGATCACCCTCCTTCTGTGCCCACAGCCCCTTCCTCTAACCTGCTTTTCTGCTGCTGTAAAATTCTGCTGCAGCTGGGTAGTCCCCTCCCCTACCTAAATAAAGGTATGAAAGATAATCAGGCCCCTTCCTCAGACGAGAGAATTTTAATCATTAGCCTTCTCTCAGTCACTGGCAAATCAATAAAGAATTCTTAAGTTAAAACTCAGAGCATGGTGCGTTCCTTCTAACTCGCTCGGTTACAACAATGTGATTCTCCTGCCTCAGCCTCCCGGGTAGCTGAGGCTACAGACATGCACCACCCCACCAGGCTAATTTTTGTATTTTTGGTAGAGATGGAGTTTGACCACGTTGGCCAGGCTGGTCTTGAAATCCTGATCTAGTGATCCGCCCACCTCAGCCTCCAAAAGTGCCGGGATTATAGGCATGAGCCACCTCGCCCGGCCCATGCTTTTCTTAACGATAGGAACATGTTCCCCAAAATGCATAGTTATGTGATTTCATCATTGTGCAAACATCCTAGAGTGCCCTTACACAAACCGAGATGGCACAGCCTACTACACACCCAGGCTCAGTGGTACAGACTACTGCTCCTGGGTGACAGACCTGCACAGCATGTGATTGTGCTGCATACTGCAGGCAACGGTAACACAATGGTGTGTATGTTTGTATCTAAACAGGTCTAAACATACAAAGCATACAGTAAAAAATACAGTATAAGAGATACAAATGGTACACCTGTTTAGGGCACGTGCCACTAATGGAGCCTGCAGGACTGGAAGTGGCTCTGGGTGAGTCCGTAGTGAGGGTGAGTGAGTGTGAAGTCCAGGACACTGGTGTACACTGTGGTAGACTTTATAAATACTGTGCACTTAGGCAACACTACATTTATTAGAAAATAGATTTTTCCTCATATTCCTCATTAATTCACCTTGGCTTATTGTAACTTTTTTACCCTGTGAGCTTTTTTTTTGTTTTGATTTTTACTTTTTGATTCCTTCATGATGATACTTTAAAACACAGATTGAACAGCTGTACAAAAACACTTTCTTTCTATATATTCTTATCATGTAAGCTTTTTAAATGTAATTTTTACTCTCTTGACTTTTGAAACTTTTTTGTTAAAAATTAAAACATGAGCCCACACATTAGCCGAGGCCCATCCAGAGTCGGGAGCATCAGTGTCACTGTCTCCCACCTTCATACCTTGTCCCACTGGAGGTCTCCAGGGCCAGTAACATGCACGGAGCTGTCCCCTCTTAGGATAAAAGCGCTTCTTCTGGAATAACTCCTGACAACCTGACTGAGGCTGTTTTAAAGTTCACGTTTTTTTAAGTAGAAGCACGCATCCTAAAATAGCAATAAAAACTATGGTATAGGCAGGATGCAGTGGCTCACGCCTGTAATCCCAGCACTTTGAAAGGCCAAGGCAGGCGGATCACCTGAGGTCAGGAGTTCGAGACCAGCCTGGCCAACATGGCAAAACCCCGTCTCTACTAAAAATACAAAAATTAGCCGGGCATGGTGGCACACACCTGTAATTCCAGCCACCCAGGAAACTGAGACAGGAGAATTGCTGGAAACTGAGAGGCAGAGGCTGCAGTGAGCCAAGATCATGCCACTGCACTCCAGCCTGGGTGACAGAGTGAGACTCAGTCTCAAAAAATATAAAATAAAATAATTTTACAAATAAAAAAAATTTCACATAATCTTTTGGAAGTCTCATTTTTTTCTTTATTTCAACAATCAATACAATTAATTTCCTCATTGAATTCAAGATGTGAGGTGCTACATGCAGAGTTGAAAATACCACACAGATTCAAAGGAGAATGCGTACTGTGTCCTGTGTCTGCAGCTACTGGGTTCTTCCCCTTCCATTCGTGTCTTCAGGGGTTGCAGTGTTTGGGTACCTAGGAAAGACTACTTGATGTTACATAAGCCTAAGAGCTCTGCCTAACTGTTAGGGAATGTGGTTCCTTAGTATTCTCTGGGTCTATAACAGTATCAGGAAATACACTTGTCATTAATACTGTCTTTTCAGAAGTTACAGTTTTCACTTCTGCCTGCTCTGAGATTTTCCTTTCTGCATCTCAGGTGGGCTGTGTACTTATTACTGTTACTCATTCAAAACTGAATGTGAAGTTAAGGGATGTCAAGTTAATAGAGAAAACATTTCCTAAATTTTTATTATTCAAATTCATATTTTGTGTAGAAATACATACAATACTTATAAACTTACTTGAGACACAAATTATTAACATCTCGTGAGGTAAAGTGAATCTAATTGGTCCTCAGGAAGAAAATTCAATTTCTTAAAAGCATTGTGTGTTAAGGGATCCAAATCTTCAATTAGCTCCATGTCCAAAAGTGAGTCCATCTCTGAAGCTTCACTCTCCTAAGAAAGTCACTTTTCCATGATCTCACTTCCTGACGGATGCACTCTCCCTACTCTCAGAACCAATTCGTCTCCCCGAGGAGATTCTTATTTCAGATAATCTTAATAGACAGTCTGTTGCATTTCAACTGAGAGGACTGCTGTGTGGATTAAATGAGATAACCTCTAAAGGCCTGCTGTCTAGAAGACTGGCCTTTAGTAAGCACCCAGCTGTGTTCCCTTTGAAGTCACATTCGGAATGCATCCAGTACACAACACCCAGTCCAGGTAGAAAACGTCTCTGAGATCCTGGGGAAGAGTTCTTTCTCATCAATTTTTGTCTCTTCCATACTTTTTCTTTCAGAAGGAAGATAGTGTAGATATGACATTTCACCACCATAAAAAAGTCCATTATACATCTCCTTAAAATAGAAATATCCTGCTATAAAATCACACCCTCCTGATCAAAGCTAAGAATATTAAACTAATCCTCTAATATCATCTAGTACATAGTCTATATTCAAATTTCTCCAATCGCCCCAAAAATGGCTTTTAAAACTTTTATTAAAACAAGAGTGAAATCTGCATTCACACATTACGCTTTTCTTTTTTTTAATTTTTATTGCATTTTAGGTTTTGGGGTACATGTGCAGAGCATGCAAGATAGTTTCATAGGTACACACGTGGCAGTGTGTTTTGCTGCCTTCTGCCCCCTCACCCATATTTGGCATTTCTCCCCATGCCATCCCTCCCCTGCTCCACCCCCCCCCACTGTCCTTCCCCTATTTCCCCCAATAGACCTCAGTGTGTGGTGCTCCCTTCCCTGTGTCCATGTGTTCTCATTGTTCATCACCCGCCTATGAGTGAGTATATACGGTGTTTCCTTTTCTGTTCTTGCTTTGTTACTGCATCTCTTTAATAAAGAAAGTTGACCCCTTTTTTCTTTGGTCATGGTGCTGATTTGTTAAGGGGACAGAGCTTGTGTAATATTTCATGTTCTGGAGTTACATGGTTGAATCTTCTATTTTCCATATTTCATACAACTGAGAAATTAGATTTAAAAGCTTGTTTAGATTTGTACTAAATATTTTTGGCAAGAATACAGCTTCTGTGTATTTCACATCACGTCGCATCAAGAGGCACATAGTATTAGGAAGTTTGTGTTAGTGATGCTGATGGTACTGCAGAGCGAAAGGCCACAGTGTGCTCTGTTACCTGCAGGTGTGTTTACCGTTCCAGGTAACAGAGCACTCTGTTTACAGGTCCACAAGCACTCTGTGGGGCAACGGTATGAGCCTGCAGGGGTACCGTGTTCCTCATGAGCTTGCCTCGAGTGCTTTTCAGCATCTCTTGCCAATCCTTGTCTGAATCACTTATTTTACTAGTTTACACTATGGTGATCTTTCTGATTTGTTCATTCCTTCTACATTTATTTACTTATTTTCCTCTCTTTTTTCCCTTCATCATGACGACTGAAATGCTTCTCTTAAAATATCAATTATCAAAATCTTTGAACCTCACACTTCTCCACCAAGGCTTGCTTTGCTGGACCCTAAGCCTGAGTTTCTGAGGGTAATCCCACCCCTTGAGCAGGGCTCCCTTACCTGAGACCCCTGCTAGGCTGCTCAGTTCTGGTTCCCGAGACAACTTCTGAGTCATCCCCAAATTTTAGTGGTAAGACGAGGAGCTAGTATACGAGGCATTTATAAAACTTTTTGTTCTTTATTTTACAATAATCATAGATTCACATGCAGTTCTAAGAATAATCACTTCCCATAAACTCTTCCCCCAGTTTCACACAGTGGTAACATGTTGGATGACAATACTACATCGTTAAGGAAGATTGGCATCCATGCAGTCCGTTGCCTCTATTCAAATTACACCTGTTTCACATGCCCTCGTTTGTCTGTGTGTGAATATCTATTTCTTTCTTTTTCTTTTTTTTTTTTTTTTTTTTTGAAACGGAGTTTCACTCTTGTTACCCAGGTTGGAGTGCAATGGCTCGATCTCCGCTCACCGCAACCTCTGCCTCCTGGGTTCAGGCAATTCTCCTGCCTCAGCCTCCCGAGTAGCTGGGATTACAGGCACGCGCCACCGTGCCCAGCTAATTTTTTGTATTTTTAGTAGAGACGGGGTTTCACCATGTTGATCAGGATGGTCTCGATCTCTTGACCTCGTGATCCACCCGCCTCGGCCTCCCAAAGTGCTGGGATGACAGGCGTGAGCCACCGCACCCGGTCGTGGATATCTGTTTCTGTGCAATCTTACCTCACTTGTAGATTTGTGTGACCGTCACCACAGTCAAGATACTAAACAGACCTATCGTAACAATTCTTCACTAACCTTCATAGTCACGGGCCTCTCCCTGTGTCTTCAGTCCTTGGCAATCATTAATCTGTCTTCTATCTCTGTAATTTTGTCATTTTTAGAGTGCTACATTAATGGAATCAGATCACATGTAACTTCTTAAGATTGGCTCTTTTGTTTTGGTTTGGCACAAATTCCTGGAGTTCACCCAAGTTGTTGAGCATATGAATAGTTTGTTTCTTTTTATTTCTGAGTGCTCCATGTGCATGTACCACAGTTGTACCCACTGAGGGACACTTGAGCTGGTTCCAGTTTTCAATTATTACAAATAAAACTGCCGTGAACATTTACATACTGTTTTTTGGTGAACAAAAGTTTTTATTTCTCTGGGATAAACGCCCAAGACTGTAATTTCTGAGTTGTGTAAGTATATTGCAAGTGTTTCGTAAGAAGGGTTTCTGCCGAACCTTTCCCAGAGCAGCTGTGCATACCATTTTGTCCTGTTTTGTATTTCCACCAACAATCCAGGAGTTACCCAGTTATGTGGCATTTTTGCCAGGATTTGGTACCATCACTGTGTTTCTTTGCCTGTTTGTTTCAGTCATTCTGATAGGTGTAGAGTGATATTTCACTGGGATATCAATTTGCATTTCCCTAGTGGCCAATGATATTGCACATCTTTTCATATGTTTGTCATCTGTCTGTCCTATATAGTGAAACGTGTTTTGCCAAGTTTCTCATTTGATTATTTTTTACTGTTGAGTTAAAGTGTTCTGCATACATTACAGATACAAGTCATTCGTTAGCTCTGTGATTCATACATATTTTCTCCCAGGATTTTATTCTTTTCACACAGGCTTTCACAGAGCAAAAGTGTTGGTGAGGTCGTATTATCAATTTTTATTTTTCTACATCATGATTTTCATGCCAAGTCTAAGAAGTTTTTGCCTAGCCATATATCCTGAAGATTTTCATTTGCCTTTTTAAAAAGGTTTTCTAATTTTACGTTTTGCATTTGTGTGTGACCCACTTTGAGTTATTCTTTTGTGTAGGCTGTGATGTTTATGCCAGTGTTCATTTTTTGGCTTATAGATGCCAAATTGTTCCTGCGGTGTTTGTTAAAAAGACGATCCTTCCTCCATTAAATGGCTTTATCACCGCCATTGAAATGAATTGCTTTACTAGTCCGTTGGGCTTATTTGTGTGGGTTTATTTTTGGGTTCTTTATTCTGTTCCATCTATATATGTATGTATTATTTGCTAATATAATATTGTCTTGATTATCGTAGCTACATAACATCCCTTATTGTGTATATAATAAAAATATGCATACGACTGACCCTTGAACAACATGGGTTTGAACTGTGCACATCTACTTACATGTGGATTTTCTTCTGCCACCCCTGAGAAAGCAAGACCAAGCCCTTTCCTTCCTCCTCTTCCTCAGCTCACTCAACCTGCAGAGAAGAGGATGAGGACCTTTATGGTGACTCACTTCCACTTAATGAATAGTAAATATATCTTAGCTCCCTTATGAATCTCCTAACATTTTATTTCTCTAGCTTATGTTATTGTAAGAATACAGTACCTAACACGTATAACGTACAAAAACATTTTTTACTCACCTGCTTGTGTGATCAGTAGGTCTTAGAGTCAGCAGGGCATTAGGTGTGAAGTTTTGGGGAGTCAGAAGTCGATATGTGGATTTTTGACTACATGAAAACCCACATATATGTTGGGGGGGTGGCTCCTGAGGCCCATGTTGTTCCAGCATCAACTTCATGTACACTTATCCCTCGATATCCCTGGGGTGGAGTCCCAGGACCTCCCGCTGATACCAGAATCCCCAGGTGCTCAAGTCCCTGATACAAAATGGCATAGTATGAGCATATAACTAACGTGCCTCCTCCCAGGTACTTTAAATCAACTCTATTATTAGTTACATTGCCTAGTACCATGTAAGCCCTATGTAAATAATTATTATACTTTTTTTTTTTTTTTGAGACGGAGTTTCGCTCTTGTTACCCAGGCTGGAGTGCAATGGTGCAATCTCGGCTCACCGCAACCTCCGCCCCCTGGGTTCAGGCAATTCTCCTGCCTCAGCCTCCTGAGTAGCTGGGATTACAGGCACACGCCACCATGCCCAGCTGATTTTTGTATTTTTAGTAGAGACGGGGTTTCACCATGCTGACCAGGATGGTTTCGATCTCTTGACCTCGTGATCCACCCGCCTCAGCCTCCCAAAGTGCTGGGATTACAGGCCTGAGCCACCGCACCTGGCCTTATTATACTTATACTGTATTATTTGCAATAATGATAAGTGTATCCATGTTCAATACAAACTCCAGTTTTTGAATATTTCTGATTCATGATAGGTTGGATCCACAGATGCAGAACCTAGGGATACACAAGGAGAATTTTATTTGGGTTTTGTCCCTGGTTCCCGGCACAGAACTGTTAAAGTCCTTGCAATTTCCTGAATAATAGGTGTGTCTCTTAAGTGAGTGTTGGATTGTGTCAGCTATATTTTTTTTCTTTAGCCTAGTGAAATAATTATTATATTGATTGATTTTTAAATATTGAACCAGATATATATCTCTGGAATACATCCCACTTGATCAAGTGTGTAATTCTTTCCATACATTTGGATTTGATTTGCTAATACTTATGAGGGTTTTTGCATCCAGGTGTATGAGCGATATTGGTCCATAGTTTTGAAGGGGTTTTGTTTTTGTATTTTTTGTTTAATTTTGGTATTAGGGTAATATCAACTTCATAAATGAGTTAGTATTTCCTTCTCTTCTCTTTTCTGGAAGTGAGTGCATAAAATTTGTGTAAATTCTCGCCTAAATATTTGGTGGAATTCTCTAGTAAAACCACCTGGGCCTGAACATTTCATTGTGGGAGATTTTTATTATGCATTCGATTAATTTAATGATTGTAGGACTAATCAGATTTTCTGTTTCTTCTTGATTGAGTTTCATAGCTTGTGACTTTTGAGAAATTAGTCCATTTCTTCTCCATTGTTGAACTTACCAGTGTGAAGTTGTTCATAATATTCCCTTATTCTTTTAGAGGTACATGATCTGCTGTAATATCTCCTTCATTCCTCATTTGGTGACGTGTTTCTCTCTTTATATCTTTGTCAACTTGCTAGATATTTAAAATTTTTTATTTTTTAAAAAAACTGATTCCCTGGTTTTCTTCTATTGTTGTTACATTTTTAGTGTTATAAATTTCTGCTTTCATCTTTATTATTTCCTTTCTTTTACTTTGAATGTATTTTGCTCTCCTTTTGATAGTTTCTTGAGGTAGAAACGCAGGCTAATGATTTGACAACTTTTTCTTTTTTTTTTTTTTTTACATAAACTTCAAGAATTCTTATTGTTTCTTTCTTGAAGGTAGAAATAATCACTGGAGCCATGTAAGTCTGAAATTTTTACTATGTGAATATTTTAACTATGAATGCAATTGTAAAATAGATACAGAGCTATTCAGGGCTTCGATCATTTGGGTATTCCAAGAAATGTGTCCACTTCATCTAAGTTGCCACACTTACACCATAATGAGATGTTCGTCGTACTTTAAAAATCATCTTTTTAATATTTATAGGATTTGTAGTGATGTCCCCTTCTAATTCCTACCAATTTGATTGCTCCTTTTTAAAAAGCAGATTTTAGTTTTATTTCTGTATTGTTACTGTATTTCATCCAATTTGATTGCTCCTTTTTAAAAAGCAGATTTTAGTTTTATTTCTGTATTGTTATTGTATTTCATCCAATTTGATTGCTCCTTTTTAAAAAGCAGATTTTAGTTTTATTTCTGTATTGTTATTATATTTCATCCAATTTGATTGCTCCTTTTTAAAAAGCAGATTTTAGTTTTATTTCTGTAT
>CM052653.1:143077575-143100291 GCA_028533165.1 Leontopithecus rosalia
TCTGCTGTCACGTTTATCGTTTGCAAGTACTTGAAGATTTTTCAGATGTTCGAGTTACTCATTTCTAATTTAATATAATCGTTGTCAGAAAAATTGTGAATTTTTTCTGTCCTTTCACTTTTATTCAGAATTTTTCTACGGTTTATGATATAGTCTATTTTGGTAAGTAGAACACGTATGCTGGAGCATTCTATAAATGTCTATTAGGTCAGGATTACGGTAACGTTGCTTGAGTTGGCTCTATTTTTATTGATTTTCTATCTACTTCTCATTGATTATTGTCAGTGGGATGTTGAGATCTCCAACTATAAATGTAAATGTGTATCTTCTTGTAACTCTCGGCCTTTTTTTCTTTTTTCTTTTTTTTGAGACAGAGTTTCACTCATTACCCAGGCTGGAGTGCAATGGCGCGATCTCGGCTCACCGCAACCTCCGCCTCCTGGGTTCAGGCAATTCTCCTGCCTCAGCCTCCTGAGTAGCTGGGATTACAGGCACCCACCACCATGCCCAGCTAATTTTTGTATTTTTAGTAGAGACGGGGTTTCACCATGTTGACCAGGATGGTCTCGATCTCTTGACCTCGTGATCCACCCGCCTCGGCCTCCCAAAGTGCTGGGATTATAGGCGTGAGCCACCGAATTCTTCACTTCTAATTCTAGTTCTTTTGCTATTCTCACCACAACTGCAGTTACTTCTCCCACGGAAGTCTTGAACCCGTCAAAATCATCCTTAGGGTTGGAATAAACTTCTTCCAAACTCGTGTTAATGTTGATATTTTGACCTCCTCCCTTGAATTACACGTGTTCTTTGTGGCATTTAGAATGGTGAATGCTTTCCAGAAGGTTTTTGATTTACTTTGCCCAGAAACATCAAAGCGGTCACTACCTATGGCAGCCGTAGCCTTAGAAAATGTACCTATGTCATGTATTCATATTCAATTCAGTTAAAGTCAATTAGATTTTACTTGCTAAAAAGAGACAAGGAACAGACACGATAATAAACCACATAAACTCTTTAGGTTCCCTGTGAGTTCCATACATCAGCTTTTCCTCCTGAAAGCTTTGTTGTGGACTGCAGGCCTAGGTCACTTGAGAGGGTGCCCCAGCAGGACGCCTGCATGCCTGCTCCAGACTGGCACCTCCCCAGGAGTCCTGAGTTGCACTACAGCATTCCACAGGTTGCCACCTCCTTTTCCACAGCAAAACTTAGTTTTCTTTATGTGAGGCTCGGTGCCATCACTGAAGGAAATCCACAATAACAATAACGAGCAGACAGGAAACCAATATATGAAGCGAAATAATTCTTGATTTTATAATAAAATTATTTATCACAAGCCTGAAAGTTTATGCTCACTTAAGGAAGGTTAGATGAGAAACTGAAAGTTTTCTGGTGCGTTTAGAATCACAGTAAAGGGAATTAGTTAGCGGTCTTCTATGGAAGCTCACTCAGTGAACGCGTGTGGCCCCAAAGCACAGGCCTGGAGGGGACTTCACTGACGTGTTTTCCTAAATGACCTTCAACTTGTGTCTTCGATTATGTTTTCTTGTAATCCATGCTGGACTCTTTTCTTCTAAGTGAAAAGAGTTTCTATTAAAATGCAATTTTGTCTTGTTTTTGCACAGTCTTTTTTTAGTCTAACTTTGCAGACTTACCCACTGAAATACACTTTAACCAAAGGGTGTCTATAAACTCGCAGAGCTCCAGGATGCCTTGCTTTCCTCCCTACTTACAATTACTTTATGTGTGCTAAAAAATCACAAGTGGCACTTTTTACCCCATGTTCTTTTCTTCTTTGTACTCCGGAAGAAGAAGTAATGATGACAGGGAAAAGCAGGCAGTAGCAGAGGTGAAGAAGAGCTTAGGACTTGGCCATGCACAACATGAGTCACAGTCCTTGGACAACAAAGTTCATCATTTCAACAGACCCAACCGATTGTCAAGATCTGTTTTCTGTTAAGTTTCCATTGGCCCAACGAGAAACATTCAAATTGAGCTTCCCTAGACAACATTTTGCAAAGGGCCTGAGATGCTAGCTCTCCCTCGAAAACATTACAATTTATATATTTAAAAAATCTTATTTTCATGCTTCAAAACTTCACTTATAATTTGAGCCCGTTAGGTACAAGTGGCAGTAATTTCTTTGCTGTGATTATGTCCAAATTTTGGGATGAGCATAGAGAGAAGGCTAATTGTCATAGATTTAAATAATCTAAAACAATTGGGGTTCCTTCATGTCCCCCGTACTCAGTGCTCCAGGCTCAGGAAGGATAACTTTGTAATCGGCATTGTAAGTATCTCACGTCTCTCAACTCAGTTCATGTCTTGAGATTGGTTCCAGCTTCAGCATGGATTCTGAAGAGCTCCCTGTGGCTGTAAGTCTCTGATGCTTCCCTGTCTGATAGGGGAGCTGGGTCCTGCCCACTGCTTTGCCCTTTCTTCCAGTTCTCCGGGCAAGTCCAGTCCCAGTCCCGTGCCACGATGGTCTGTGTCTCTTGGCCAGCTAGGGCTAGGCTTCGAGTTCAGCTGACAGTTTTAGACTCTAACCCTGGCTTGCTTATTGCACCTGTCTTCTTCGGCTACTAAGTAGTTTCACTTTCTTTTGGTTCGCTCTGGCTTCCTCACCTGCTCTGTGCCCCTAGCGTATTCGTTTGTCAGGGATGCCCTAACAAAATACCACAGACAGAGTGGTTAAGTGACAGACATTTATTTTCTCACAATTCTAGAAGTCTAAGAGGGAGGTGTCAGCAAGGTCGCTTTCTTCCGAGGCCCCCTCTTTGATGCGTAGATGGCTGGTATCTTTGTCTCTGCCTGGTCTTCCCTTTGGGCAGGACTGCACCCCAATCTCCTCTTCTTTTAAGGACAGAAATTGTATTGAATTAGGACCCCTGCATATGATCTTACTTAACCGAATATGCCTTTTTAAACAGTCCAGCTCCAAAAGCAGTTGCATTCTGAATTTTGAGTTACCAAAGGGGTGGTTAGAACTTCAACATCTGAATTTGGAGGCAATTCATCTCATAACACCCAAGATGGTTCTTATGCCCTTTCTCAGCCTCAGATGTCCTCAGTCCTGGTGCTGCCCGTGCAGCGTGCCTGGGGGCAGAGGTCACTGCTGGCCTGGTGCACCGCAGCTGAACTTCCGACACCGCAGCAAGAGTATCCTCTGTCCCATTTATACCCATAGGTAGGCTTTAGCTTCCAGGCTGATGTGAGATTCTTCTTCTGGCTCTAGAGAAACTTGGTGGTCTCCCCCAGGTTTAGGAACCTTTCTCTGCCTTTCAACTCCTGATTCCGTTTGGACTCATCTCTGTATGACCTCTCACTATGCAGGCTTGGGTGACTTTGCCTTCTTATTGGGACTCACCACTAATAGCAGTACAAAATCCTGTTTCATAAAGTGTGTTCCCCAGATCATTAGCTACGTTGGATATAAATAGATTTTGTGTAGGATACCAAGCATGTTTGAGAAATGCTGAATGACAGAAAGCAAAGTTTGTTTCATACAGAACTTCCTCTCCCCTTATACGCCCACAGGTGGGAAAGTGAGAAGATACACCCTGCATGATTTCCAAACGTTTCTGTTTCCAAATGTTGTCTCTGGGTTGGGCTGTGAACTCGGAATTCCGAAATGATCCAGAGGACTTGCCCAGATGCAGGGCTGAGAGCGTTGGCCACGCTTCAGCCTGGCTTCTACCTGCGCTAGCTGTGTGCCTACAGGTGACACAGCCCTTGTGTGAGTCTCTGCTCAAGAAAATGCGATGCTGCTGGACTGGCCCACGTTAATTGTCCCAGCCCACAAGGCCAAACCATTTTCAGTAATCCTCTGTTACTGCACGCTGTAACTTCCTACTTACAGCCCCAGTCTCTTCGCTGGCCCCCCTTTTTTTTTACGGCCCATTATCTCATTTTGCGCCCTTTCAGTTCTCCTTTGAAAACCCCAGTCACCTTTGCCTTATTTGGAATTGAACTGATCAGCAGACCGAGTGGAGTGTGTCTTGCAGCACTTCTGTCCGGTGCTATTTCTCTGACAAGGGGAGGTGCCTCGCCAATCCTGAGCTATCTGTTTGAAAAATGCTGCTCTGGCATCACGGTCCAAGTGAACCTGTCCCAAGATTTTCTGCACAAACTATGGCAGAAAGACACTGAGAACACATAGAAATGTGCTTGTGCTTTCTCTAAGTTTTCCACTTTGTATTAAGTGAAAAAATTATATAGTAAAACAAACAGTGGATTTGTGTCACATGTCAGGTGTACATGAGTGAAGGCGACATGGCTTCACAGTACATCACACAAATGATGATGCCATCATAACTTGAATGATGAAAGGATTGAGCCTTCCAGGAAACATTCCCATGCTGAGGCCCAGGTCCCCTCTCTGCCACATCCACATTGCAGGCAAATGTCAGCTGGCTGCCGCTTGAACATGTGCTGACTTGGACATTCACTGGCAGTCAACATAATTGTCACTGAATGGACCGCAGATGGGGTGTTAGGGCTCCCTACGTGGATGTCAGCTCTTACAAATAAAGCTACCCTCGTGTTTGATTGGGGCCACAGTCTGCAGTCTCATCCGGTGGTAGGGGAATAAACCTGAGGACTAACAGGGTCCATGCAATATTAAATAAACCTAATGACATACAAAGGAGGGGTCACGTCTTAGTCTGCTCAGGCTGACATCACAAAATGTCATAGATTAAGTGCTTCAAACAACATAAATTTAAGTTTTCTCACAGTTATGGAGGCTGCAAATTCAAGATTCAGTTTCTGGAGGCTGGCAAGTGACACCTATGACCACCTCCAGGAGAGGAGTCCCACTGTGCGGTGGAGAACAGAAAAGCATAGCAACGCCTGCCTCCAGGAGCAGTAGTCCCAGGACGTCAACCTACTGCGTGATTATCAGGCACGACTCACGCAGATACCAGATGGAACAATGCTTTACACACATAAAGAAGACACAGAGCAAGAGCAGCCTCAGTGCCCACTGACCATCCCCATGGCCAGTGGGTCTCTCCCGACAGCCAGCACAGGGAGATGTCCCACACGTCCATGCCATAGGCAAGGGCCCCACTCCCTCCCTGCTAGGAAAAGATACCACAGTGGGGTTGTTCAGGTGCCATATGAGGCACATGCTTAAGCAGAACGAAGAAGTATGTCACCAGTCCAGAACAGAGAAAGAGGATCCCCACAAAGGGTAATGGCCAGCACAGGAGCTCTATGTTTGAAGCTCTTTATCTCTTTGTGAGAAAATGTTTGGCCGGGCGCGGTGGAAGCCTGTAATCCCAGCACTTTGGGAGGCTGAGGCCGGTGGATTACGAGGTCGAGATCGAGACCATCCTGGTCAACATGGTGAAACCCCGTCTCTACTAAAAATACAAAAAAATTGCTGGGCATGGTGGTGCGCGCCTGTAATCCCAGCTACTCAGGAGGCTGAGGCAGGAGAATTACCTGAACGCAGGAGGTGGAGGTTGCGGTGAGCCGAGATCGCACCATTGCACTCCAGCCTGGGTAACAAGAGCGAAACTCCGTCTCAAAAAAAAAAAAAAAAAAAAGTGCTGTTGATCTAATGTGTGTTTCATCTGACATAAGAATAGTTACTCCTGCTCACTTTTGGTGTCCATTTGCATGAAATATCTTTTTCCACCCCTTTACCTTAAGTTTATGTGAGTGCTTATGTATTAGCTGAGTCTCCTGAAGACAGCAGAAACTTGATTGGTAAATTTTTAGTCATTCTGCACCCCCTTCTTTTTTGAGACAGTGTCTCATTCTGTCACCCAAGCTGGGGTGCCCTGGTGTGATCTTGGCTCCCTGCAACCTTCACCTCCTGGGTTCCAGCGATTCTCTTGCCTCAGCAGCTGGGATTACAGGCATGCACCAACACGCCTGGCTAATTTTTTCACATTTTTAGCAGAGACATGGTTTCACCACGTTGGCCAGGCTAGTCTTGAACTCGTAACCTCAGGTGATCCACTTATCTTGGCCTCCCAAAGTGCTGGGATTACAGGCGTGAACCACCACACGCTGCCCATTCTGTACTTTTTAGGTGGAGGATTTAGGCCATTCGCATTCAACATTAGCATTGAGAAGTGAGGTGCTATCTGTTCTCCACGCTATTTGCTATCTGAATGTCTTGTTTCTTTTTCACTGTGCTATTGTTGCTTAGGCCCTGTGAAATTTATGCTGTAAGGGGGTTCTATTTCGGTATATTTCGAGGATTTGTTTCAAGATGCAGAGCTCCTTTGAGCAGTTCTTGTAGTACCAGTTTGGTAGTGCTGGGTTCTCTTGGCATTTGTTCGTCTGAAAAAGACTCTCTTCTTCATTTATGAATCTTAGTTTCACTGGATACGAAATTCTTGACTGATAACTGTTTTGTTCAAGGATCCTAAAAGTAGGATTCCTATCCCTTCTAGCTTGCAGGATTTCTGCTGAGAAATCTGCTGTTCGTTTGATAGGTTTTCCTTTATAGGTTACCTAATGCTTTTGCCCCACCGCTCTTGAGTTTCTTTCCTTCATCTTGGCTTTAGATGAACTGATGACTGTGTGACTCGTGATGACAGTTTTGCAATGGGTTGCCCAGGTGGTCTTTGAGCTTCTCGTGTTTGCATGTCTAGATCTCTAACAAGGCCAGGGAAGTTTTCCTCAATTATTCCCTCAACTATATTGTATAGACATTTAGATTTCCCTTCTTCCTCAGGTACACCTGTTATTCTTAGACTGGGACACTTAGCATAGTTCCGAACTTGTTGGCAGCTTTGTTCTTTTTTGTTTGAGACAGAGTCTCACTCTTGTCATCCAGGCTGGAGTGCAATGGTGCAATCTCTGCTCCACCTTCTGGGATCAAGCGATTCTCCTGCCTCGGCCTCCGAAGTAGCTGAGATTACACGCACCCGCCACCATGCCTGGCTAATTTTTGTATTTTAGTAGAGACAAGGTTTCACCATGTTAACCAGGCTAGTCTCAAACTCCTGACCTCTGGTGATCCGCCCACCTTGGCCTCCCAAAGTGCTGGGATTACAGGCGTGAGCCACCAAGCTTTGTTCATTTCTAAAAATTCTTTATTCTTTGTCCTTGACAGATTGGGTTAATTTAAAAACCTTGTCTTCAAGCTCTCAAGTTCTTTTTTCTGCTCGTTCAGTTCTGTTGCTGAGAGCTTCCAGTGCATTTTGCATTTCTCTAAGTGTGTCTTCGATTTCCCAGAGTTGTGGCTGTTTTTCCTCCATGCGTCTGTTTCACGGAACACTTTCCCTTTTGTATCCTGGATCGTGTTTTTGATTTCTCTAAGTTGGACTCACCTTTCTCTGCTGCCTCCTTGAATAGTTTAATAATCAACTTTGTGTTTCTTTTTCTGGCAATTCAGGGATTGCCAGAAAAAGAAACACAAAGTTGATTATTAAACTGTTCAATTTCACCTTTCTTTGTGGCTATTGCTGGAAAACCGGTATGACAGTTTGGGGGCGATAGAGGAGTTAGTTTTGTCATTTTACCAGAATTGTTTGTCTGCTTCCTTCTCATTTGGGTAGACTATGTCAGAGGGAAGATCTGGGACTCAAGGGCTGCCGTTTAGATTGCTTTGTCCCACTGGGTGCTCCCTTTATGTGGTTCTCTCCCCTTTCCCCTAGAGATGGGGCTTCCTCAGAGCCAAACTGCTGACTGTGTTTGCCCTTCTGGCTCTAGCCACTCAGCGGAGCTACCGGGCTCAGGCTGGTTCTGGAAAGTGTCTGCAGAGTCCTGTGATGTGATCGGCCTTCAGGTCTTGCAGCTGGAGTGGATGCCAGCACCTGCCCTGGTGGAGGTAACGGGAGTGAAGTGGACACTGGGAGGGTCCTTGGTTGTATTTTTGTTTAGTGTGCTGGTTTTGTGTTGGTTAGCCTCCAGCCAGGAGGTGGTGCTTTCAAGACTGCATGAGGTACAGTAGGATAAGATGGATGTGAACTTGCCCTAGGGATGCCTGGTTAAGCATTCAGGTTTCTCAGGTGGTGGGCAGGGCCATAGAGCTCCCAAGAGACTACGACCTTTGTCTTCAGCTGCCAGGGTGGGTAGAGAAAGACTACCTGGTGGGGACAGGGATAGGTGTGTCTGAGCTCCGATTTGCCTCAGGCAGGGCTTGCTGTGGCTGCTGTGGGGCTGTGGCTCTCAGGCCAATGGAGTTATAGTCCCAGGAAGATTGTGGCTGTCTCTGCTGCATCACAGAGGTCACCAGGGAAGTGGGGGAAGCTGGCAGTCACAGGCTGCACCCCACTCCCATGCAGCCAGCAATTCTAAAGGCCAATATCACTTCCACTGTGCCCCCACAGCAGCACTGAGTCTACTTCCAGGCAGCTGGTGTCCAGGACTGAGAACTCACCCCAGACCAGCAGCCTCCCTGCTGAGAAAGCAAGCAGACTCAGAGTTCTGGCATCTCAGGGAGCCTGCAGCAGGGATCCAGTTCCTTCAAGGAGTCTGTAGATTTTCTCCACTTTCTTGGTATGTTCCTGTGGTGGTTCTAAAGCAAAAGTTCACAGTGTGAGTCTCCACATGCCGCTCTGTCCCTCCAAGCGGGAGCTTTAAGCTAGTCCTGCCTCGTATCAGTGGTCTTACTCTCCTTGCGGTCTGTGAAAAACCATCCCTGCGGCTGCCCCTGCCTCCTCTGCAGGATGTGAAATGGTGGTTGGCGGGGTGAGCAAGAGCACTGTAGCTCCAGCCAATCCTGGTGGCTGCCAAAATGGCCCTGAACACTAGTGCCCCCTCCCGCAAGCCCCTCTGAGCCCACCCATCAAGAAGCCCTTTCTTGACTCCCCACCCCCATCCAGTCCCGGAGACCATCCTGTTGCATATTTTATGACAACACATCCTTCTCCTTGCTGGTAATTATCACAAATGTAATTATTCATTACATGTGCAATTATTCGTTGAATGTTCTCCACATCCAGCTGGGCTGAAGACAGAGAGACGGTGTCTGGCTCACAGACAGCTGGACCTGCCACACCTCCCCCGATGCCTGCCATACAGGGAGGACTCAGTCAGGGCCTGTTACAAGGAAGCGCAAATCCTGCTGGCAGGCAGACAGGCTTCAGCACGGGGCCTGGCACTGCTCTGCTGCAAAACTCAGCACCTGCATGAAGGCACACAGGGAGAGAGGTCGTCAGAGTGTCCGGGGGCAAGATGATCTTGATCGTCAAGGTGAGAGCTTGTCGGGATTGCTAACAGCCTCGGCAGTGGAAAGGGGGATGTTGCAGGCTGGGTCTGTCCGTCTTCCTGGTGATGTCCTGTCAAACCCTCTACACGGGCAAGAGAAACTGAAGTTTTCAGGGACATATCAGAGGAGCTGTTTCCAATTTAGTGAAAATTACCTTTGAGATTCCAATCTGAGCTGGGAAATCATTTGACAAACATCAGTGGGGATGGATGTGCCAGCACTTCAATGACAAAATCAGATGGATCCCTAGAGCCAAAATACAAGCAGCAGCCGGGACTGGCCCTGGGCCCCTGTCGTGCTGTGTGGATGCTGGGTTGCCATAATCAACACCATAGTGGCCTCATTTTGGAAAACTACTGGAGAGAAATGATGAAGGGAATGGGCTGGGAGGCAGTGTAGACGTTCACGGTGGAAATGCAAGCGGATCTTCCGTTTATAGGCAGCTTGGTGCCTGTTCTCATGCAGAGCACATGGCAAGCAGCGACTCCAAATAAGGTCATTGAAACCGCTCTGGAGAGAAAAGCATAAAGCAGGAAAAAAAATTGATTTGAGTGTCACATGCAGACAGAGGTAAGGTTTGGGCCACAGAAGAGAGTAAGTTCTCAGCGAGGAAGAGAGGCAGAACCTTGCAAAGTGTACTCGTGAGCTTGGGGAAGAGCAGTGGGCCAAACGTCCCAGGTTGCTGACTGAACACAGAGCCGTGAGTGAGGAAATAAATGTTTTTCAAGAATCACAGCGGACGTGAGGCTGAAGGTCCACATGCTGTTGGAAGGAAGTGCACACTCCTCCCACTCCGCTGTGAAAGGTGATGTCTGATGATTCCCAGGAAGAACTTTACTGACCCTTTGGGGCTTTGCAGTTTGGCCGAAATGGGTCATGAAGTCAGCAGCCATTTTCTCCAGGCTATATACAACCTGCAAATCTTTCACTGAATCCAGAAAGGATGGGAACGAGAGGGTGAGGATTTGTGAGCGAGCTTCTCGATCACAGCAAGTGAATCAGATTCAAAATGGAGGAACGCGAGTCTCTCATGCACCATTTCTAGATACAGATTTTGCATCTGGCTTTCAACAACTGTGCAGAATTTCAGAGGTTCCTTCTTGCTTCTGTCAGCCATGGGTCTTCCAACACCAGCTGAGCAAGAGCCACTTAACTTTTATATTTCTGATATCTCATTTTTGATAAATCTTGTGCCTTTGGAGGGTTATGAGTTTACTATGTCTGTGGTGACAAGAAAAATGACCAAGGGATCTTATGGGATTTCAGAAGAATGCCCTGGCCTGCCCGGTGTTTCATGCCTGTAATCCCACTACTTTGGGAGGGTGATATGGGTGGATCACGAGGTGAGGAGTTCCAGACCAGGCTGACCAACATGGTGAAACCCCATCTCTACTAAAAATACAACAACAACAAAAATTAGCTGGGCATGGTGGGGCATGGTGGGGCATGGTGGGGCATGCCTGTAATCCCAGCTACCCAGGAGGCTGAGGCAGGAGAATCGCTTGAATCCGGGAGGTGGAGGTTGCAGTGAGCCGAGATCGTGCCACTGCACTCCAGCCTGGGTGACAGAGACTCCGTCTCAAAAAATAAAAATGAAGTTAATAATAATGCCCTTTGGAGGTTATTTTGATTACCAAAAAGATTGCACAGGAAAATGGACTGTTTGAGAAAAGCCCAAAATTCTCATGGCAAGTAGAGCTGTTATTGAAGGAGAGAGATGGGAGATGGAGGTATCTCTGCCCAAATTAACCCATGGACAAAAACAATCCTTTAAAAGAAAAAAAAAAGTCCTAAGACATGATTCAGTATTTGAGATTATTTTCTGGAACAGATGGTATAGGAGGGTCCAGGTACAAATAGACAAAGCAGCAGGGAAGCCCAGCAACCTGGGCCTCGTGGCGAATCCATTCCCTTTCTGAGTTTTTGACCACTCTGCAGTTCCGGGAGCCCCCTCCAGGCCCCTCTTTGTCAGGTTAGAAAGCAGAGGAGGTCTTCGGAGCCCGGGGCTTTTCTGGACTTGGCTGTGCGGAGCTGCGGGGCAGGCGCGCCCTCTGGTGGCCACTTCGGGCTGTCCCGGGGCCCAGCGGATGGGACATGGGCAAAGGGGCCTAGAAAGCCCTTCCCGCTGCAGGAGGAAAGCAGGGAGGCGGGACGACAGCGCTGATAAGAGACCTGAGTGGGAACCACCGCTGTGGCCAAGCCGCTTTCTTACAAGACGGAGATTTCCCCAGGGCCTGGGGTCACCCTGGCTTTCCTCAGGACACCCCCGACCCAGCCCTACCTTCCAGGTCCTGGGGGGGCCTCTGGGGTCCTGGTTGGTGCCGATTCTGCTTGATGAGTGTCGGGCTGATGCTTGTGCCGTGTGGTGGTTAAGGACTTGGGACGTGAATCCCTGGGGAAGTCTGGGACAGACTGGGAGGAAGAGGTGAAGAAGGAAGGGGAGGAACTGTTGCTCTCAGAAAGGGAGGCAGACACAGGAGTGAGAGAACAGGGCGCTCCCAGGCTGAGCTGAGAGTCTGGCCTCCTGCGTGGCGCAGGTGCAGGAAAACTGGGCGCTCTGGGCTGCAGCAAAGGCGCTCTTCGCCGGACCTGGCGATGTCCGTGTCCAAGGAGCAAGCTGGTAGGAGGGTAGGCCAGAGGCAAACAGCCAGGAAAAAGGGCAGTGCAGGAAAGGGAAGCAGACCCTAGGCCCAGGGACCCAGGGCACACCCTCCTGGAAGAAGGATGAGGACCAAGGGAACAAGGGCTAACCAGCGGACGGAGGGAAACAGGACGAGGCTGGAAGGACAGGAGGCCAGCAGGCCGGAGCAGGAGGGGCTCAGCGAAGCCATAAATCTAGAATGGTGCTATTTACCCCACACCAAACTGTCCACTGAGCAGACAGCCTTAAATTCGTCCTTGTACCTGGGAGGCTGAAAGGGCAGTGGTGTTTTGGCAGAAGAAATTAAGTGAAGGGGCTGGATCCAGAACTGAAGGAAAGCATTAGGTGTGGACTGTCATTTTTACCTCTGCCTAGGTCTAGATGCAGGCGTGCTGCCTGGCTCGTGTCACATGGCTGGGGGCAGGATCACACAAGAGAATGCAGGGCAAGGTTCTTCACGTCAGAGTGCTCTGCGTGTAAGGCTGTATTATTTCCAGCGTAGACATGTTTGCACGTGTAAGTCATTTTCTCAAATATGAAGAAACCAGATTCCTGGAACATCTCTATGATTCCATCACCTTTCCCCAAAGGTAGCTCTTTCATCCTTGTCGGGGTGAGAAGAGAATGTGTCAGCTGCTAAAGGAACCCCTATAGCTCAGGCTGTCACCTTCATCTCCCAGTGCACTGACAGGAGTGGCTCCCCTGGTCCTCTGCCCACAGCTGCCCTGCAGCACCAGCCACTTCCAGGACGCTGCCTGCAGACCCTGGGAGAACTGGCATAGTAAAGAAGATTCAGTGTGCTCTGGTAATTCCAGAGGTAGCACTAACATCCACAGGTGCAAATCGCAAAAAGAAAAAGATGAGTTGCACTCTGACCCTTGGAATTTTCCAAGCCTGGACAAGGAGGTCTCTGCAGCTAATGAGCCCCATCTCAGGAGTGGGCGTTGCTGAGAGCCCACACAGCTCCATGGCCTGAGCCCAGTGTCCATGGCACCATCCACAACCAAAGCTGGTGGCAGGCATGAACGCGGGGTGGTAACTGTATGAGGCTTAAGAAAGAGAAACATTCTGTATTTTCACCAGTACTGTTAATGGTATTCTTCTTTTCCACACATCCTTTGAATCTGGGCAATGGGACCTCTGGGTAAGAATGGGGCTGGGCTGGGTGTGGCCCAGTACTTTGTGAGGCTGAGGAGGGCAGATCATGAGGTCAGGAGTTCGAGACCATCCTGGCAAAGATGGTGAAACCCTGTCTCTACTAAAAATACAAAAATTAGCCAGGAGTGTTAGCGTGCACCTGTAATTCCAGCTACTCGGGAGGCCGAGGCAAGAGAATTGCTTGAACCTGGGAGGCGGAGGTTGCAGTGAGCCAGGACTGAGCCACTGTACTCCAGCCTTGGTAACAGAGCAAGACTCTGTCTCAAAATAAAGAATGGGCTGAGACAGTACGAGCAGGCGGACGTGGTGCAAACAGCTACGTTTAACTCCCTGCCTATCATTGACCATCTGTGGGCTTTTAGCGAGGCATTTTGTCACACGTTTGCTTTCTTGTAAAGTTCAAATAGCTTAATTTACAATGTTATTGTACGACTCAACTAAGCTTATCCTTGTAAAAGTCCTGAGTAGGAAGTATAAAAACTGCATGTCATTTATCAATGGGCATTATCAAAGCATGTCATCCTGATATATGTATAAATTTTGTTTTTTAAATTGAACTTATTGCTGAGGTAACTGTTGATTTGCATGCAGTTGTAAATAATAATCCAGGAAAATCTCAGGTACATCTAACTCACTTTCCCCAGTAATAACCATTTCAGTGCATCACACCAGAATATTGACATGGATAAAATGCACTGATTTCATTCAGATTTTTCCATTGTTACTTATACTTATCTGTGTGTCTGTGTGTCTGTTTAGGTGAATATAGTTCTCTATAAATTTACTACCCATGTAAGTTCACGTACCCACCCCCAAAGTTAAGATAGTTAAGAGTACTGATCAATAAATACCCACATTAAAAGAGAAGAAGGTCCCCAAAAAATAGCCTAACATGACCCCCAAGGAGCTAGAAAATGAACAGAGCAAACCCAAAGCTACCAGGAGGAAGGGAGTAATAACAAAGATCAGAACAGAAATAAGTCAAAATAGAATTTAAAAAAATACACAGAAGAAGTCAATAAAACCAAAAGTCAGTTTAAAAACAAACAAACAAAATCCACAGACCCTGAGGTGAACTAAGAAAAAAGAGAGAAGCCTCAAATAAATAACATCAGAAATAAAAGTAAGGACATTCCAACAGATGCCTCAGAAATGAAAAGGATCATAAGGGACTACTGTGAACAATTTCGTGACAGTAAATTGGATAACCTAGGGGAAACAGACAAATTCCAAGAAAAATTTAACCTACCAAGACTGAATCAGGAAGAAATGAGAAGCCTACATGGACCAATGACAAATGAAAAGATCAGAGCAGTAATTAAAGGTTTCATAACAAGTACGACAAGAACAGAAGCCCAGGATCAGATGCTTTTACAGCTAAATTCCATCAAACATTCGGTGACAAATTGATACCAACATTTAAATTCTTTCAGAAAATCAACTTGGAATACTTCTAACACGTATATGTGCTCACAGAGTGAGCAGTGCCATGTTCATTGTGCCCTGACAGACAAATGGGCGAAGCAATTGCGGTACATATGTACGAAGGAATATCCTTCAGCCTCAAGAAAGGAGATCCTGCCGTTTGCCACAACGTGGATGGAATTGCAAGACATGGTAAAGAAAATATGCCAATGGGGCCGGGCGTGGTGGCTCACGCCTGTAATCCCGGCGCTTTGGGAGGCCGAGGCGGGTGGATCACGAGGTCAAGAGATCGAAACCATCCTGGTCGACGTGGTGAAACCCCATCTCTACTCAAAATACAAAAATTAGCTGGGCATGGTGGCGCATGCCTATCATCCCAGCTACTCGGGAGGCTGAGGCAGGAGAATTGCCTGAACCCAGGAGGCAGAGGTTGCTGTGAGCCGAGATTGTGCCATTGCACTCCAGCCTGGGTAACAAGAGCGAAACTCCATCTCAAAAAAAAAAAAGAAAAGAAAAGAAAATACGCCAATGTAGAAGGAAAAATACGGCATAATCTCACTCATATGTAAAATATTTTAAACAAATTCAAATACACAGAAATAGAGAATTACACAGTGGCTACCAGGCCAGGTATGGCAGAAGGAAGTGGGGAGAAGAAGGTTGAAGGATACACAGTAGCAGAAAAGAGCATGAGCAAGTCTAGAGATCTCATGTGGAACATGAGGACTGCAGTACTGCTAGGGGATTGTATTGAGGATTTTTGCTAAATGAGTTCATTGTAGATACTTTAGCTCCACACACAGAACATGGGTATGTTAATTCGCTTCCCTATATTGACCATTTTACTATATATGTGTATCTCTTAACACATGACACATACCTTAAATATACACAATTAAATGTATTTTTAAAACCATCATGATGTAGACCTTATGTACATAAAATAATTAAAATAAAATAAAATAAATGAAATTCTCCCTCTCCCACAACAAGAAAGGCGTTGGAAGGACTTGAATATAAGCTGGTGGGATAATTAGGTAATAATGTCCTTGATTGAGACCTGGGACATCTCTTGACTGAGATGTCAGGTGCCACGGTGAATGGTGTGGTATGAGGCCAGAGCCGTGGGGCAGGCATTGCAGGATATGACCAATATCCAGTCTCCTCCACGGTGACTCTCTATGTGCTCAGACCATCTGGAACTATTTTCTGTTGTTCTTTTGATGTCCCTGCAAATCCTATTTTATCTCCCCAAAATGTCCTCCCCTCCTCTGCTTAAAATGCAATGTCCTTTAAGGTCCAGCTCACAGGCCGCATCAGCTATGCAGTGGCTCAGCCCTGCAGGAATGAGCCCAGGGCCTGGGCAGTATCTCATGCTGCAGATTTCTGGCTTCCGGAATATTCTACTCATCCTGACCTCTCCAGTCACTGCCACCCTTCATCTTCGATCCCACTGGTGGGCTCGTGCACGTGTGCAGGATGGGACCTGAGCTCTGGCCCCTCACGGTGACAGTCACATTAGTTACTTACCGGTGTCCTGTGACTGGGCCCTCTTCCCCTCAGAGGCAGGTTGCCTGGAAAGGACAGAAAGAACAAAGGGATCCATTTCTGTGTTTCTCTCAGGTACTGACTGGAGCATCTCCAAAGATGGGGACTACAGAACGAGGTTTGCTCACAGCCCGCAGCAAACACAAAACTGCATTTCTGGCAACAGATAGAAAAAAATGTTTAAAAACCAGGACCAGTTTCTGAAGATTTTCAGATTCAAACAAACCACATTCTTGGGAAGCAACATTTGAAAAGGCACACAGAGAATTGAAGAGCTCTCGAGTAACTGAAGAGAAGGCTGTGTGATCTTAACATAATCTCCCACAACCCCGGTCAGGGTCTGTCTCTAGGTTGGCTTGAATGCTGACACTTGGCTAGAGGAGACACGTGTCAATGTGAAAGCAAAGCTCTCATCTGTGTCTGGTGGTTATTAGCCGTGTGGCCCCACCTCCAGAGGAGGATATCTGATCAGCCCCCGGGCTTCATCCCTAAGCGCCTGGCAGGTGTTGCAGCTGTTCTTCTGAGGCTGCAGGGGAACATGTCAGTGGCCATGCTTTGTTAAGTGGCAGGACCATGGAGAGTCGTCCGGCTCTGTTGAGGCATCGTTGCTTTCTGTTGGAAAAGTTGTGTCTTCCTGAACCTTGAAGACAAACCACAAGCTCACTGTTGTTGTCTGTAGCATGTGTAACAGAAGAAAACAATTTCTCTTTGGAGAGGTGTTCAGTGCCCCGTCATCCTTTTGCCCAGAAGGCACCCCTGTGAGCGCAGTACTCCCACTATCAGTGAGGGCAGGTGCTATATGCCTGGGGACAGGGGACTTCGTCGTTACGGGCCTTGACCTCCTCACCAGCGATGAGATCTAGATACACTGAACACACTTCAGCTGAGTGACTGCTACCAGGTAGCCCCTGGCCCACATTTCAGTGGGAAGCAGAACAGGACCCAGAGATGAGAAAAGACACAGCCTCATTGTCAAGAAGCTCACAGCTAGGAAATGAGACACCCTTTCCTCAGTTCCTTGTCGAAATCTCCATTTCAGGCCAATCACCACGAGCCGCTCTGTTGGGGCGATGCTGCAGTTAGCAAGACATGCATCCCACCCTCTGGAAATTCATGGCACCGAAAGTTGTCACAGAGCAAGCTGGGGGTGAAATGACCCTGAATGGTACAGTCTTTAACCTTATGACACAGATGTTAGCAAAGTTAGCCCAAGAAGAAAAGGCAACTAATACTGTTTTTACACATGATTTTAAAGGCATTTTGATTATGCAAATAACCCATGTTACATACAGAATAATTATGAAATCCAGGTAAAAGGAAAATGAAAATGACAAAATTAGGGATACCTGGGAATATCTGCTTCTGACTGTGGGTCTGTCTCTCCGCCTTTATTTGCTTGCAAGTAGAATAATGACATCTTTGCCGCTCTGCAACCTGCTTAGGACCTAAATGAATTTTCCATATTTATATAAATGATGAAATCCCAACACTGTCATTTTAAATGAATGCAGAGTGATTCAGTTTGGAAGTACCGTGATTGATTATCCTAAAGAAATTACAGTAACTTTCCTTTCATCGATATATCTGTACACATCCTTATTTGCTTAGAATGAATTCTTGGAGATTGAATTGCTGAATAAAGACACATTTTATACACATTGCAAAATGGATAAGTCTTTTGGGCAATGTACTTCAGGGAGAATAAACTGCAACACAGTATATACTAAATGTTGCTTCTTCCCAGCACTGCCACCACAAGTTACCATTCTGACTTCAAATGACTCACTTGAACAAACTCACACGCATGACGTTGACTCACCTAGGTTAGTGCACCACAAAAGATGTAGAGTGTGTCGTGTTTTCACACGAATTAGCATGGAAAGGTGGTAACTTTATATTTTTACCACCTCAAGTTTTTGGTTTTTTTGAGACAGAGTCTCGATCTGTTGCCCAGGCTGGACTGCAGAGGGGCGATATTGGCTCACTGCAACCTCCACTTCCCTGGTTCAAGCAGTTCCCGTCTCAGCCTCTGAGTAGCTGGGATTACAGGCACATACCACCAGGCCCGGCTAATTTTTTTGTATTTTTATTAGAGATGGGGTTTCACCATGTTGGCCAGACTGATCTTGAAGTCCTAGGCCTCCCGAGGTGCTGGGACCACAGGTGTAAGCCACTGCACTTGATCACCACCTCAAGTTTGCTGTTGTTTTTGAGATGGAGTCTCCCTCTGTTTCCCAGGCTGGAGTGCAATGGCGCAATCTCAGCTCACTGCAACATCCACTTCCTGGGTTCAAGCGATTCTTCTGCCTCAGCCTCCCGAGTAATGGGACCACAGGCAGAGGCCACCACACCCAGCTAATTTTTGTATTTTTAGTAGAGATGGGACTTTACCACATCATTCAGGCTGGTCTCATGACCTTATGATCCGCCCACCTCAGCCTCCCAAAGTGCTGGGATCACAGGCATGAGTCCCCGTGCCTGGCCAAGTTTTCAGTACCTTTCTCACTGCCATGTATTGTCAACCGATGGGAACCATAACAGCACAAAGGGAAAGTAGGATGCAGAGGGGAAGGAAGAAAAGTCATATTCCTTAAAATGGGATGTTCTCTCAATTTTGAAATATTTAACAAGTTTTTAAATCTTTTTTTTTTTTTTTGAGACGGAGTTTCGCTCTTGTTACCCAGGCTGGAGTGCAATGGCGCAATCTCGGCTCCTGGGATTTAGCTGCGTGGCATTTACACCGGGCCGTGAAGCTGTCCGTACCTCATTTTCCCTTCTGTAAAGTCTTTTGGGGAGGTAAATACTTTTGTGGTAAATACTGCAACCTCCACCTCCTGGGTTCAGGCAATTCTCCTGCCTCAGCCTCCTGAGTAGCTGGGATTACAGGCATGTGCCACCGTGCCCAGCTAATTTTTTGTATTTTTAGTAGAGATGGGATTTCACCATGTTGACCAGGATGGTCTCGATCTTGGACCTCGTGATCCACCCGCCTCGGCCTCCCAAAGTGCTGGGATTACAGGCGTGAGCCACCGCGCCCAGCCCAAGTTTTAAAATCTTTAACACAAATCGAGGTCTCTTTCCTCTGCTGGCCCCTGGAAAGGGTATGTGGGCCAGTGGTGAGGACCTGAGACTGGGCTGGAAAGGCAGGGCCCTGGGTCCTATTCCATACTTTAAAGCTTAGTGAGCACATTTGAGCAGACCAATTAAGTTTCCCATCTGGAACCGGATGAAAAAGCCTGCCAGATCCACCTCGCGTGATACCGCAATTTCCTGTGAAGATTGCTGTTAAATTGAAGCGCTATCATGATGACCGGCTGGCATAAGTGCTTGGGTTTGGTTATCCTCCGGAAATGATGAATGCCGTACTTATTTAATTAGATTTTCTCAGTTATTTGAAAGGCTCCTTTCAGGAGGATGTTGGAACACGATTACATGTGATGTTTGGCTGAGAGCAGTGACACCTAGGTCGTGACCTGGCCACCTGCCTGTGCCCACAGCAGCATTGAGCAGGTCTGCCCAGAAAAGCCAAGACAGTGGGGAAATGATCACGTGGCTCATAGCTAAGCGTGAATGGAGGCTACTGTGTTCAGCTACACACAGCCACAGACAGCAACTGCATTAGGTTGTTTTAAAACCACCAAGGAGGCTGGGTGCGGTGGCTCACGCCTGTAATCCCAGCACTTTGGGAGGCCGAGGCGGGTGGATCACGAGGTCAAGAGATCGAGACCATCCTGGTCAACATGGTGAAACCCCGTCTCTACTAAATATAAAAAAAATTAGCCGGGCATGGTGGCGTGTGCCTGTAATCCCAGCTACTCAGGAGGCTGAGGCAGGAGAATTGCCTGAACCCAGGAGGCGGAGGTTGCGGTGAGCCGAGATCGCGCCATTGCACTCCAGCCTGGGCAACAAGAGCGAAACTCCGTCTCAAAAAAAAAAAAAAAAACCCACCAAGGATCCTAATGTTTCGTAGCTACATTTGTGGGCTGGAAATGATGGAGCTACCGAAATTCCACAGATGTTCTGGTCACGGTCTCCTACCAGATGTGATTTTTTTCCTCAAGTAACCCATAGCAAAATGAACAAGTGAGCAGGCTCCTCTCCACCTCCCTGTTTACAGCCAGCAATGAGGAGAAAGGAAAGTCTCATAGCTGGTGAGAGACCGGGATGTGAAGGCTCGGGGAGCTGGGATTGGTGCCGCAAGGCACAGGGAGGAGTGGTTAGCGCTGACCTTCTTCCGGACACTGCAGCCAAAGGAAGCTTGCTTTGGATCAAACTTCTCAGTCATTAGCAGTCATCCCCACTGTACAGATAAGAAAATAAAGACCTAGAGATCAATCACTTTCAGACGCATCCACCAAAGTCAGTCAATAGGTGCCTGAAGTCGTTGTCTGTGTTTTTCTTGTACCAGATACTAAACTGTTCCTTCTAGAGAAGCGAGATCTTAAAATCACGGAGTCTACTAATATCCAAGATACAGGCAGGGCTGGGGCTGTCCAAATATAAACAGCACTATTAATGATGACAGGAGTAGTCGCTGTGATTATAACCATAATTAACTTTGCTGAGTGCCAGCTATGGGCCAGGCATGAGGTGGGGCATTTCAAATTCTGTTTTCCTTAGGATGGGGGTAGGCAATACTGCAATAATAAAATATCATCAACACTTTCTGAGACCTAGAGTCACAAAGACCCAGGAGATTCTGTGGGACTGTGTGTCGGTTTTGGACCGCCAGGCTGTGCTGTATGTTATTTTGCACTTCCTGGCAGACAGACAGAAATATCAAATCACACACTGTCTCCTGAAGCTCCAGCCAGAAGTGGACAAACAGATGTCACAAACCAAAGCAGAGCCCCCAGCCCAGGCCTGATCTGAAGGGGAGCAGGCTGTGCCTGAAGGGGAAGGACCAGAAATATCCAGTACCAGCAGCAATGGCTGCCATACCTGTGTTACACCATTTACCTCCCCAAAAGACTTTACAGAAGGGAAAATGCGGCACGGAGAGCTTCACGGCCCTGTGTAAATGCCACGCAGCTAAGTAGAGATGAGCTTGGCCTTGACTCCAGGCAGCTGGACTCCACAGTCTGTGCTCCGTTTGTACATTTATTTTTTTGACTGGCAGATACTAACTGTATATATTTCTGGTGCACGACGTAATTTTGTTTTTCTTTGTCCTGACCGACTGTCCTAAGAACATGTTTTGATAGACAATAGCACACACTGTGGAATGGCTACATTGAACTAAGTAGCATATGCATTGCGTCACCTACTTACAGGTTATTTGTGGTGAGAACGCTTGAGTCACTTAGAAGTGCTCAAGAATACGAGACATTGTGCTTAGCTGTGGTCACCATGCTGTGCAGTAGATCTCCTGAAGCTTCTCCCCCAGCTGAAATGTTGTATCCCTGACCAAGTGGGAGGTCCTTCCTCTGCCCCAGCCTCTGGTAAGCACCATCCTACTGTCTGCTTCTGTGATTTGGCATTTTAGGCTCTATCCTCTATCAGTGAGATGACGCAGTCACTGTCTTTCTGTCCCCAGCTTATTTCACTAAGCATAACGTCCTCCAGGATCATCTGTGTTCTTGCAGATGACAAAATTTCCTTCTTTCTTGAGGCTGAATATTATCATCTGCGTATTTATAACACATTTCCTTCACCTGCCGACGGACACGGAGGTTGATTCCATATTCTGGCTGTCATGAATACCGCTGTGATGAATGTGGGTGCGGACAGTCTGCGCCCTTGACCATCACTCATTTCTCTCTCTCTCTAGCTACTGTGGCCTGTGAAAGGTCACCAGGAAGTGACAGCAGCAGCTACGTACCGGGCATGGAATGCACCATTATTTACATCCTTTACCCCTCCTAATCCTTGCAGATTTTATTCATTACATTTTACCAGGATGGATCCTTCCGTGAGGACAAGGAAGACACAGAACTTCCCAAGCAGTAGTCAAGCTTGAACCTTAGCTTGCCTGACCCCACAGCCGATGCTCTTCAGCATCACCTTATGACATGCTTGGCAGAGCTAGCACAACTCTGAATTTAAGACATACGAATTTGGCACCTACTCTACACAAGTTACGTGAAACACAACCCTCTCTCCTGCTGGCTTGCAGTCAGTCATTAGTGATATTTGAGAGCACTGGGTCATCTGGAGAGACGGGACACAAAGCAGTCACAGCCCACAAGCTGTGTCCATGGGATCAGAAAAGAGGCACTTCTTTCTCAAGACATGTTACTTCTATCTCTTGGGATGCTGCCATATTACACCGTTTTGTTAGAGTGAGGGGTAAAACGCGAGTCCGTGGAAGCTGTGGTGGGCGTGGTTCCTGCAAGGACATGCACCAAACTACACACCTTCAGTGCGTGGCCTGCTCTGCTCACCAAAGGGCTTGTCAACTCCTGCATTTTTCCCAGGCTGGATTCCATTTGCATGTCGTGTTCCAGGACACACAGAAGCAGCTTTGTGGTCATGAGGCAATGGCACTAATCAGAAATTGTCACCCCTTCCATGAGAAAACTCAGGACAATCTAAAACGATGCAGACTTTCTACTTCAATGCTGAAAGAGAGTGATGTGTTTTTTTAAAAAATAGAACCTGTTTTTTAAAAAATAGACATAGTCAGCACATGTCTATTTTTTTAAAAAAAGGTTCTCACTTTGCCTCCTAGGCTGGAGTGCAGCGGTGCCATCTCAGCATCTCACCCTCCTCCTAGGCTGGAGTGCAGTGGTGCCAACTCAGGATCTCACCCTCCTTCTAGGCTGGAGTGCAG
>CM052653.1:143100791-143126261 GCA_028533165.1 Leontopithecus rosalia
TGGAGTGCAGTGGTGCCATCTCAGCATCTCACCCTCCTCCTGGGCTGGAGTGCAGTGGTGCCATCTCAGGATCTCACTCTCCTCCTGGGCTGGAGGGCAGTGGTGCCATCTCAGCATCTCACCCTCCTTCTAGGCTGGAGTGCAGTGGTGCCATCTCAGGATCTCACCCTCCTCCTAGGCTGTAGTGCAGTGGTGCCATCTCAGGATCTCACCCTCCTCCTAGGCTGGAGGGCAGTGGTGCCATCTCAGCATCTCACCCTCCTCCTGGGCTGGAGTGCAGTGGTGCCATCTCAGCATCTCACCCTCCTCCTAGGCTGGAGTGCAGTAGTGCCATCTCAGGTGCCATCTCCCAGAGCAAATAAATGATTTAGCAAAATTTTAGGATACAAGATCAACCGCAAAAACTACTGAACAATCAGAAAAGGAAATTTAAAAAGCAATTCCATGTACAATATTATTTAAAAGCATGAACTATCTGGGAATAAATTTAACCAAGGAGTGAAAGACTTGTACACTGTAAATTACAAAACATTCCTGAAAGTCCTAAACTAAGAAAGGCCTAGGCTGGGCGCCATGGCTCATGCCTATAATCCCTGCACTTGGGGAGGCCGAGGTGGGTGGATCACGAGGTCAAGAGATCAAGACCATCCTGGCCAACATGGTGAAACTCCGTCTCTACTAAAAATACAAAAATTACCTGGGTGTGATGGTGTGTGCCTGTAGTCCCAGCTACTCAGGAGGCTGAGGCAGGGGAATGGCTTGAACCCAGGAGGCAGAGGTTGCAATGAGCTGAGATAACACCACAGCACTCCAGCATGGTGACACAGCAAGACTCTGTCTCAAAAAATAATTTAAAAAAAAGGCCTAAATAAATGGATAGAAAGCCATCTTGTGCTAACGGATGGAAAGAATTGATAATACTACCCAAAGCCATCTACAGATTCAAGGCAATGTCTAACAAAATTCCAAAAGCCTTTTTTGCAGAAATGGAAAATCTGATCTTCAATTAATATGAAATTCCAAGGAAATGCAAAAGAAAACAGAAATTCCAAGGAGCTTGTGTTATGAGCTGAATTGTGTCCTCCTGCTCTCTCAATCCACATGTTTGAGTCCCTAATCCTCCAGTGCCTCAGAATATGACTGTATTTGGAGACAGGACCTTTAAAGCATTGATTGAGGCTGGGAGCAGTGGCTCACACCTGTAACCCCAGCACTTTGGAAGGCTGAGGTGGGTGGATCACCTGAGGCAAGGAGTTCAAGACCAGCCTGACCAACATGGTGAAATCTGTCTCTACTAAAAATACAAAAATTAGCCGGGCATGGTGGCGGGCACTTGTAATCCTAGCTACTCAGATTACAATGGTCTCATTCTGAAAGATGTGGCATAATTTCTCTCTTGGAATCATAATTTCTCTCTAATAGGCTCTGCTGTTGTCTTGCCAGTCAAGAGGATTGAAAGGGATTGAAGCTCTTCCCCTCCTCCACAGCCACTGGCTTCTGGCAGCCATTCCTGGTGCTGATGTGCTCCACAGAGTGTGAGCTTTAGGGGAAATCCTGTTGCATGGTGCCAGACCCTCTTTCTCCATCTCATAACTCCATCACAGAGTTGGTCTACCATGGATGAACTTATCCTAGGTTCAAGATGTTCTGCCCAGGTGACTGGGCTCCTTCAGTGACAGATGGACCACTGCTCTTACCCCTCAAACCTGCTTCATCTGAACTACTCGCCAGTGGCTGATCTCAAATTCCTGACCTTAAGTCAGGAATCCACCTGACTTAAGGTGATCCACCCACCTCAGCCTCCCAAACTGCTGGGATTACAGGAGTGAACCACCAGGCCCTACCCAAAATTGCCTTTTTCTATTGGGTCATGTTTCTTTTCTATACTGATTTTCGTATAGCCCATTAGGTTCAAAATTATTCTTTTTATGTTGGTCCTTCCTGAACTAGTCTGAACTAGCATCTCCCATCTCTCACCAAACTCTGTATTCTCTCATCTGCTTTATTTCTCACCTTGGCACTTGCTGAAATCTGAGGTTTATCAACATAGTGATGATGTATTTATCAGCGTCTACCTCTCCTATGAGGGAAGGTTCTTATTAGTTTCATTTCCTACTGTTATTCTTGTGACTAGAACAGGGCCTGGCACATAGATGTTCAATCAGTATTTGTTGGCTGGATTAATTAACTGGATTGAAACGTATTCTGGATATATCATCTGAATATACTAAGCCCTTGTCAGCTATAGCACATGGTTAGATATACGTGATACCTGATACTTGATACCTTATGGTGAAGTTTCGTATACAGGTACGTTTAACTTTATCAAATTATTATAATAATTATTTTTTTTGTGATTGCCACTTTTTTTGTGATTTTAGTAAATCTGTCCCCATCCTAAGAACAAAAACATTTTCCTCGTTCTTCCAAAGACGTGCTACATTTTGCTGTTCACTTTTAGGTTTTAATCTCTCTGAAACATTTTTAGAAATGGTGTCTAATAGAAGTCTACATCTTTTTCCTGAACAAACGGCGTCTGGATCATTTTAACCCATAGTTTACCTCTTACTTGCTGATCTGCAATGCGTTTCTTTGCACTTAAGGTTTGATTACGCTCTTTGTTCTCCATAGATTCCTAGTAGGGTTTGATAGTTAGTTGGTAAACGCCCACCCACTTTTGTTCCAGTGGATGATTTGCTAGAAGAACTCACAGGGCACAGAACAGCTGTTAGATCCACAGCTACCGTTTATTACAGTGAAAGGATACAGATTAGAAGCAGCCAGGAAAAAAGGTGCACATAGCAGAGTCCAGCGCCAGTGAGGGAGGCATGGGCTTCCAGTTGGGCATATTAATTTTATGCCTTATAACATCTTTTGATTGTTTATGTTTATTATTTTACCAATATATTTAGACGTGTTCCAGTCATTTTATTACATGCTATGTATTATGTATTATACTCAATTTTCTGTTACTGTTTTTTAGTATCTGGCTGGAGAGCTACACATTTTATTTCTCTATTTTTAAAGATTCCCTTTCATATTTTAATAGATACAGTTAACTATACCGTTTTAATTCCACCAATTAACCAGAATAATTCAAAGACCTTAGGACTTGTGAATGCTCCCTTTCGACTCCCATTATTTAAAATCTGGTGTTTTGGCTTCATTTGTTTTTTAAAATCTGAAATTAATTATGCTGTAGTTATGAGAACTACCATCCTTCTCTATCTTTATCCTGCCAGATGGGTCAAGTGGAATCCTGGGTGGAGGGCCTGCCCTCCACAGCTGCCCTGTGTTTGCTGCCTCTAGATCCCTGTGGTGACAAGTGATGACCACCTGATACCCCTTCGGGAGTAAAGGGCTTGTCGCCCCGAGACTGACAGTGCTGCCAGCAGAAACCCTGGACAGACAGGCCTTTCAGGAGCAAGGACTTTTTGCCCCCTCTGACAGTGCGGCCAGGCACAAGCCCCTTCCGACATTGCCCCACCACCCAAAGTCATGACCCCCTCCCAGAGGATCCCAAGACTGATCAGCCTGGAGCACTAAGGGCCTCACCTCTTGCCCTAATCCAGATAATTTTTAAGAGCTCCCTGCACGTTTGGCTGAGTCTTGCCATCTTCCTCGACTCAGTCCTGCCTTCTACTCCTCACTTCCAGGCAGAGATTCCCAGAGCATTCCCTCATACCTCTCCTGCATGTTAGTCTCAGAGCTTGCTTCCCACAACAGTGTCTCAGTGGCATGACCATCCAGGAAACAATTCGTATTAGCGTCTTACCTTCTACACTCCCAAGCCACAAGGAGAGCATCAGTTCACACATGAATACACTGGAGGCATCAGCCTTTGCCTATAAATCCTTAGGGGAGACTTGACCACCTAGAACCCGCGATCAGTCAAACAGGCTCCCTGCTGTTTCTCTGAACCCATGGGAGGCTGGATGTTTTTCTTCTCTCCGGCTTACTGGGAGGGAGGGGCAGTGTCAGCATGTGGGACAGGCTTACTGTGAATCTAGGTCTAAATTCTACCTGAGGCAGCCCAAAGCACCACCTCCTACTACAAAAGGAGGACGTCAGTGGGGTCCACTCATGTGCTTTACAGTTCTGGTTTGCAGATTCCTCTTAAACTGTGCTCTTGGGACTTGGTTGGAATTTCAGCTCTCCATTTGAAAGTATGCTTGCTACAGTATCAGTACTTCTGAATGTTCTGCACTGGGAAGCTATTGAATTATCTGTTCTGCCCCGTTGCTGGGAACGAACATCTTCTCACTATAAAGGATGCAAGCACTTGCTTATACATTTTTTATGAGTTTGACTTACGAGATTCATCCTTTCAGAGATCTATCCTTGTATGAAGTGGTGTAATGAGGTTTCCAAACCTAAATGCATAGAACCTCAGGCTCTGCTGCTTGTGAAAACTCCAGGTTCAGACACCATTGCTGACGGTGCCTGCGCAGCTCATTTTCACTTCTCAAAGAGCTCTGTTCAGTTGAACGCATTATCCGCTACAGAAATCAGGTCCGTGGGTTCTTTCGATAAAGAAAGTTCCACTAGATTGCATATTTCCATCTTTTTTTTCTGCCTCTTTGACTCCAGAACCTGGCTCAGGGCCTGGAAATCATAAGGGCTTAACATAGTTATTTGGATGAATTCTTTTAAAAAGTGATTTCCCTCATTTTGTACTTTCTTCCAAAGAGTGAAAAAGAAATAGACATAACTGAGGTTTTTTTGGAATAAATCGAATATGTTAGATATGCTTTTTCTACCTTTAGAGGAGTAGAGGTACCATGGTTTCTGTCGGAAAACTTGAAATGGCTCAAAAGTGGCTGCTCTTGGCCTAGCCAGGAATTCTCTTGAACATTTTCCATGACTAATGACCTTCAAGTTCACAGGAGTAACACTTTTCAAATAGGCCCTACAACATTCTTCAACTTTAAAACGACTTGGAACTCGATTTCTCTGAATTACTGTACTGTACAATGAAAGTCTTTCACTGCCAGTGAAGGGTATCTTTGCACTAAATAATTTTGTTTTGCACCAAAAATATATGTGTTGCACTAAGAAATGATATTGGAGTACATGTAAATGCCTAGCTTAAAAACAAATGGCTCGCTTTAAGGTAAAAGCTCATAGTTTAAAAATTAGACTTCCTGGTGGCTAATGCCTGTAAATCCCAGCACTTTGGGAGGCGGAGGTGGGCAGATCATGAGGTCAAAAGATCAAGGCCATCCTGGCCAACATGGTGAAACCCCATCTCTATTAAAAATACAAAAATTAGCTGGGCATGGTGGTGTGTGCCTGTAGTCCCAGCTACTCGGGAGGCTGAGGCAGGAAAATCCTTGAACCTGGAAGGCGGAGGTTGCAGTGAGCCAACATGGTGTCACTTCACTCCAGGCTGGCAACAGAGCAAGACTCTATCTCAAAAAAAAAATTAGATTTCTACTTTCTTTTAAGGAGTAATGCAGCATCCTTTCCATCTGTCCTTTGATGAAGAAGATGAGCAGAGGAATGGATACAACTCTTGAAGCTGAAAGAATCTTTAGAGATCATTAAAGGGAACTCGTTACCTAAATATGAGAATTGACGTTTCAATAGATGAGAAAGAGTGGGCTTGGGAGGAATCAGACATGGGTTCTTTGAAACCAGAGCCATCCCTTCTCAACTTTCTCTGTGCTCAGTTCAAGATTACCATCGGTGATTCCCTCTTTCCTTTCTTCCATCAAGACAAACCTGATCTCTCCTGTGCTGCATTTTCTCAGTTTTTATCAGGTGACAGAGTGCTTTGTGCTAAGTTGTTAATAGTTTTGTTTGTTTGTTTGAGATGGAGTTTTGCTCTTGTCTCCCAGGCTGGAGTGCAATAGCACAATCTTGGATCACTGCAACCTCTGCCCCCTGGGTTCAAATGATTCTTCTGTCTCGGCTGGGATTAGAGGTACACATCATCATGCCCAGCTAATTTTTGAATTTTGTAGTGAAGTCAGGGTTTCACCATGTTGGCCAGAATGCTCTTGAACACCTGACCTCAGGTGATCCACCTGCCTCGGCCTCCCAAAGTGCTGGGATTACAGGCATGAGCCACCCTGCCAGGCCAGGTGTTAATAGTTAATAATATCTTGATCTCGTACCAGTTTCCTGCAGAATGTTCAAGTAAAACATTAACTTTATTTCTAATTTAAAATCGAGATCTTTGGGGACATTACGTAGGCTACTATATAGGGCTGAATCAGATAGTTTGGTTTGATGCTTTTTTCAATGCTCCCAAATTCAGAACACCTGTAATCTACCTGTGAGGCTAGTCCCAATGTGGCCTCCAGGTGGAATACTCCAGAAAGGTTTTCCTTCATATCATTCGCCAGTTATCTGAGTCCCTCTGTCCTGGGATGGAGATTGAGCAAATAGTCAATATGCATTAAACACAAATGACCTTAGTGAGCATCTAAAAGCTGATCTTGGCAACTTTGGTAATCCTGGGAATAATGTCAATTATTTTTAAATTATAAAATTACTCCAAATGTACCGTATTGACTTGCTTTTCACTACAGCATTCTAGAAAGCAGCCTGGATTAAGGCTTTTTCTTTTTGCAGAATCTTCAGAATTTCAGGAGGTAGAGACATGAACACCAGGGACCTGAGCACAGACTGGGGTAGATGGTGTCTCTGATGGGTCCTGGTGATTCCTGCCTCCCGGTAGGCAAGCCCTCCCCTGAGTTTCAGCTGAATCTAGTGACTCACTTCTAAGGTGCAGAACACAGCAGATGTCACTTCTGAGATTAGGCTGTAAAACACCAGTCTCTTTCTCCCTGAGCACTCTCTCCTGCTCTCTGCTCAGTCTGAGGGAAACCCACTGCTGTGCTGTGAGCTTCGTAATGGAGAGACCCACAGGGTGAAAAACTGAGGGTGGCCTCAGCTGAAAACCAGCAAGGATCTGAGCTCTCAGCCCAATAACCTGAAGGGGGCTGAATCCCGCCAACACCGCAGGAGTGAGTTGGAGCAGCTCCTTGCTCAATTAAACCTTTAGACGAGATTAGAGTCTGAGCTGACACCTGGATGTGAGAGATTCAGCGCTGAAAATGCATCCAAGCCATATCCAGTTTCCTGGCACCCAGAAGCTGTGAACTATGGCTGTTTTAAGTCTACATTGTTTTCGGATGATTTGCTGTGCAACAATTAATACCTAACACACAGGGTAGGACATATAGAACTATGTAGAACTATTCAGATTTAGTCTTTTCTTCTGGAACTAAGAACAAAAAGAAACCAGTCCTAGTTAATAAAACAGTTAAGAACTGATGTGGCCAGTTAGCATTTTTTTTGTATTTCTTTAAAATATTGCATGTAAGTATTGTATGTGCTTATCTCAATATGAGGCAAAATACATTTACAAGTGTGTTTTCAAATTCAGGCTTCATAGGCAATATCCAAGCAACACGGTCAATGACTGCTTTGGACTAAAAAAATCATTGAATGTTAAGTTTGCAAATGCAGCATTATAAGAAACCAAAATTGTGGCAGGCAGCAGAATCCTCCTGTCTCTAACTTAAAATTGGGGGCTCAGCATAGCTTGTCCCCCATTATTCTTTATATGCTCTTAACAGATATAATTGGGTTTTTTTCTAAACAATGGTTTGAATTTGCTCTGCTTAGCAATACCTATCACTAGACCCTCATCACCTGAACTCAAGTGAAAGGAAAAAGGGAGAGCGAGCGAGCTCTTATGAGCACCTGTCGAATATAAGGCCCTACACCTGATATTTCTGGAGGCAAAGATGGAGTGGTCTAGTGTCTATGCTCAGGTAAGTGGCTGCAAATTAGGGATAAGTAAACTCTACACAGTGCATCTAATACAAAGCACAAGATATCCAATGCAATAGAGACATACTAGAAAAGTGACATGAGGTTCCAAACCAGAGAGACTTCAGAGCTAATTGAGAGGATCAGCGAGGATGTGTGAAGGGTCTCATCCCCGGTTGGTCTGGCCCTTGTTGGCTCCACCCAGGGATGGATTACTCTGCAGGAGAAAGGGGCCCAGCTTCCCAGGGAGCATCTCTCCTGAAGCCATGTCTTCCTCTCTGCTGACACCCATCACAGTGAGTTGGCCTCAGGTCCACCTTTTACCTGCCTGCCCAAAATCCTCACTGGAAATGAAGTTCTGTTTCCCAAGTACTCTGGGACCTGGTCACATTTCATTCCCCCCATGCGGTGGTGTGCTTGCTCATGGAGGAAACAGGTAGGCCATACTTCCCAAGCCAGCCCCAGCTGCTTTCCCAGCCCCAGCTGCTTTCCCAGTCCTGAGTTCTCTGCTGACTTTGGAAGGCGGCTCAGACAGAGCTGACCTTAGTGATGTAACTTGAAGCATGAGGAATGGGGTGGATGGCAGTGGAGAGGGAGACGCTTAACCACCTTGTAGTTAAGTATGCCAGGCACACAGCTTCAAGCTGTAGCTATGTAACTGCTCTACCCTCTTCTTCGTGTTCCAACTAGGAAGCTTCCAGGGTCAAATATCGTGGTTTACAGAATCGTCCTTGCAATTGAAGGCTTTATGTAATGAACAGTGTTTGTTTCTAGGAGTAAGTCTAAAGGAATTTGCTTCTATTGCTGGTTTTATCGTCCGTAATTGGCTGGGTGCGGTGGCTCATGCCTGTAATCCCATTTTTGGGAGGCCGAGGTGGGTGGATCACAAAGTCAAGAGTTCAAGACCAGCCTGGGCTGGGCGCGGTGGCTCAAGCCTGTAATCCCAGCACTTTGGGAGGCCGAGGCGGGTGGATCACGACGTCATGAGATCGAGACCATCCTGGTCAACATGGTGAAACCCCGTCTCTACTAAAGATAAAAAAATTAGCTGGGCATAGTGGCGCTGCCTGTAATCTCAGCTACTCGGGAGGCTGAGGCAGGAGAATTGCCTGAACCCAGGAGGCGGAGGTTGCAGTGAGCCGAGAGCTTGCCATTGCACCCCAGCCTGGGTAACAAGAGCAAAACTCCGTCTCAACAACAACACCAAAAAGACCAGCCTGGCCATCAGTGTAAAACCCCGTCTCTCCTAAATATACAAAAATCAGCTGGGTGTGGTGGCGCCTCCACCTCCCAGGTTTAAGCAATTCTCCTGCCTCGGGAGGCTGCAGCGCCAGGCCCGAAACCCCCAGTCCCCGGCCGCCCCGGAGCTTTGAGAGGGGAATTCAACGAGGGGCGTTAATCCTGGGGAGAATAAAGGGGACGCGGTCCACAGAGTTTCAGGCTGCTTTTCTGAATGTGTGTAGACTCGGTCATTGAGCAGAGGCCCTGGCCTCGCCAGCTGCACAGGAGCTCCGTGGAGGCCCAAAGGCAAAGTCAGAAATAAGGTATCAAAAAAACTGGGATCATGTCTTTGTTCCAGCCACCGGGTCCTCAGCCCCATGTGGCATGGTCGTCCTTGTCCCCTGAACAAAGCACGTGGGCGCTGCCGGCCTCTGGTCCAGGGGTCTTCTGCCCTGGTGAGCTCTCGGGCTCTGCGCTGCTGAGAAACGAAGTCTGCACCACCATCATTTACCTGTGTTCCGCTGTGATTGCTTTGCTGAATGAAATGTTTGGACGTTGATGTAACCTCGGCAAAGCCTAAGGCATAATTTGTTCATTCTGTGTCGTCCTCATTAGAACCATCAGAGAACTGTGAGATCTCAGAGTTATGTATCTGTGCTTCTTTGGTTCTTCAAAACCCTTTGAATTATATGAACAAGGGTATTTCCCACTTATACTAACTGCTAGAAAGTTCTGAATCTGTGTTCCCAGTTCTAACAAAGTGTCCAGGATCTGAGTGGATTTTTTTGGTACTAATTCACCTTTTTCTGGCTTTATTTTCCTATCTTTTTTTTTCCCTTTTCTCATGATTTCTCTAACTTTTTTTTTTTTTTTTGCATTTCAAGTCCTGTTGAAAAACACTGGTGATCCAAAATTATGTTTACCAAAAAAGAGCAGCCCTTCAGCTTATAAAGTCATCCTTTTATTTTGATGAGCACCAAAATATTTTCCTTTAAATCAATACATCTGAGGCTTTTTAAAAACTTATTTCCTCATTTAAGATATCCTTTCTCACATATCATCCTTTGCAAGTAAAATCACCTGCACTTACCAGCGTTGAGAAATCTCCACCCATAGTATTTCCATGATGAAATGCACATTTTCATGAAACGCATGTCTTTCACAATGTGCTGTGATCTGCAGCCATAAAATGGCCATCCACAGTTACCGCTTTGCTACCAAGCCCATCTGCACCTGCAGCTCCCTGACCATCTGGTGCCCAAACCCATGCATCCTGCAAAGGCATTTGCTCACTGGCACTGCTTCCCGTTGGCCTCCAGCCTTCTCTCCTTCAGTCTAGTTACAACCTTCTCATGAGTTTTAGTGCCAGGACAATTGTAGAACTGTGGTCTGATTCCAGGGCCCAAAATGTCATGGGAAGCTGGAGACCCCTGACTGCCACTCTCATGGAAGCCCCATTAGCCACGGTGGCATCTTGCACTCATGGACCACAGGGTATAGAGATTAAACCATCTCTGTAGTGCTGAGCACCTTTTTGTGAGTAGAAAAAAGAACACCAGAGACCAGAGGGAGAATCCAGCCCAGAATGAGAGATAGCCAATCCTCCACCATCCTTCCCGCAGCTTCCCGACACAGACCCTTCTCCGTATGCATCTTTGGCAAAAGGCACTTCAGGATCCATTTTTTTTCACATAGGCATGGAATTGGTTTGAAAAGAGCCACACCTGTTTACTCCTAATGCAGCTAAAAAGGAGCCACATGCAAAGAAAGTGGGGCATAGTGAAAACACCATGGGATCGGCTATCAGTGACCCTGGATCCCACCGTAGCAGAGTCTGAGCTCGAGGTGTTGGTTTCATCATGTTAAAATATGGCTAATGTGTTCCTTATTTTTTATTATTATTATTTTAGACAGAATCTTGCTCTGTTGCCAGGTGCCAGGCTGGAGGACAGTGGCGCAATCTTGGCTCACTGCAACCTCCGCCTCCCGGGTTCAAGTAATTCTCCTGCTTCAGCCTCCTGGGTAGCTGGGACTACAGGCGCATGCCACTACACCCAGCTAATTGTTTTTTGTATTTTTTGGTAGAGACAGGGTTTCATCATGTTGGCCAGGATGGTCTCGATCTCTTGACCTTGTGATCCACCCACCTCGGCTTCACAAAGTGCTGGGATTATAGGCTTGAGCCACTTCACCTGGCTTCTTATTTTGAAAAAAATTCAAGGAGATAATGTGTATAAAAGAATCATAAAATATTTGGGTTTATACTTTATGATGCTTATATACACACTTGTTATTCCAAACAAGGGATTATACTTTAAAGTCTGGAGTGGTATTTCCAGCTTGGTTTATCTAAACCTATTACTTTTATGAGAGGAGAAAATAGAAACGTATCTTATCTATCAAGATTGTAAATTAAATCAGTTCTCGATGCCCTCCGTAGCAGATTTAATTGCCCATATAAAAAGTGAGGGCAAGCTTTGACAATACATGTGAATGTAAGCAAGTCATCCTGAAATATCACAGCATTCCGGCACGTTTATTACCTCTATAGATTATTTTGTTTTCCTGATAGTTAATTTTATGTATCAACTTGGCTGGGCCAAACTACTCAGCTATTTGGTCAAGCACCAGTCTGGATATTGCTATGCAGGTATTCTTTAGATGAGATAAACCTGAGTCAGTAGACTTTCAATAAGGCAGATTGCTTTCCATGCGTGTGGGGGCCTCGTCTAATCAGTAAAGGCCTTCAGAAAAAAACAGACTGGAATTCCCTGGGAAAGAGGATCCTTGGCTCCACTGGCCTGCTAGTTCAGATGTGCTAACCAGTGAAAGAAAACAAAATTGCATGAATCTTGGGCTGCATGAATCTTTTTCACTGCGTGTGGACCTCCTGGGTTTGTGTACTATTTTGTGTGCTACAATGTATCTGTCTTTGTTACTTGTAAACTAAGTTACATGTAACAGGCCTCTTGATATTCACAGCATCTAGCACAGTTCTCTGAAAGCTCTAAATCCGTTTTTCGACAGCATGTATTATCTTTAGTAAAAGTTTTGATGCATTGCTTCAATAGGAATACGGATATGGAGACCCCCTGCCTCCGTCCCCTATGTCCTTTTGAAGAAAGATCTATAAAGGCTTTTTTTCCTCTTCTAGTTCCAGAGTGAACCTCTTGACCATTCATCCTAGGAACTGTCATGAACGGAAAACAACGTTACACATCTGTATGTGGTTCTCCTTACTTTTTAGGGAGAAAATAGAACTAGTAAGTCGAGAAACATAGGACCATAGGAAGAAGGGTGAGTTTTTAGCTTAGGAAAAGTGTTCTAATGTACGTTAATATCGCACCTTAACCAATTACCAGGAGTCCTGCGGGCAAAACTGTTCATATTTTAGTATCACGAGTTTTGTTTAATTTCAGTGCCATAAAACAGTGACACCTACAGAATCATAGATCAGGTGATAGAACTAAAGGTCACAAAGTCACATTTAGCTGTGAAAGTCTTAATATGTCTAAAACTGTATGCTGCTTTTCGTTGGTAAATATCACCCTAAAGAGTCGCTATCAGGTGGTTATTATTTTTAAAGGTGTTCCTAGCTGCTTCCACTTAATAGTCGATTTTCTGCTTCTATTTCCTTTTTGGAGTGGACATCCGCAAGGGCTACTCATGAGCTGGATTGATGTGTCCAGTTCCTGATTTTTTTCTGAACGAGAAGATAGTAAAGAGCATCACTGGGGCTATACAACAGAAGTACTTCATTTTAAATAGTACCTCAAGTACCAGCATCAAATCAATATTTTTGCGTTACAAAGGTTTTAATTTAATGAAGGATATTATTACGCTTGTAGTTTTATATTTACAAATGTAAGGCTAAAACCCCACAGAATTATCTAAGGATTTAGTCAGTCATTCTCTTTCCTTCTCCCTCTTCTCAGCAATTTACTTCATGGGTAGTCCCTATTTTACGTGTATAGGCCAAACAGGCAGGACCTTGAGATCATGTAAACTTTTTAATGATAAACTTGAATTTAGTATTAACATTCAAACGTCCTACAAAAGGGTGCCACTGGATATAGTGTTGACACTATATGGATAAGGCTTTTGATGTGCTGTTGCAATCGGTTTGCCGGTATTTTATTGAAGATCTTTGCATCTGTGTTCAGCACGGATATTGGCCTGAAGTTTTCCTTTTTTGTTGAGTCTCTGCCAGGTTTTGGTTTCAGGATGATGTTGGTCTCATAAAATGATTTGGGAAGGATTCCCCCTTTTTGGGTTGTTGGAATCGTTTCAGAAGGTGTGGTACCAGCTCCTCCTTGTACGTCTGGTAGAATTTGACTGTGAACTCATCTGGACCTGGGCTTTTTTTGGTTGGTAGGCTATTAATTGCTGCCTCAATTTCAGCCCTTGTTATTGGTCTATTCAGAGCTTCAACCTTTATCTCTTTTCTAACATCTTGAGCTAGATTCAGAGTTTATTAAATTTTTAGTCCTATCCTTTTTCTCATTCAAAAAAATGAAGCTGTAAATTTCTAACTTTAATTGCTTTTCGTAACCTTGATATGTGGCATCTTAGCTCTCTGTTAATTAATACTATTTTCTTATAATTCATTCATTGACCTATGGGTTATAAATAATTATATTTCTTAATTTCCAAAAATGATGGCAAGATGTTATTAATTTCTGTTTTAATTCTGTGATCAGAGACTTTCTGGAGCATTTTAATAATTAAAATGTATTTGCATTTTCTTTGGTCAGTTTTTATAAATATTTTAGGTGTCCTTGAAAATAATTTGCATTCTCTGGTTGTGGGGTGCAACAAATCATGTCTTATCGAGTCAAATTTGTCAATCCTTTTGTTTAAATCTATGCCTTATTTAATATTTTTTGTCTTTTCCATGATACGGGAAAGTTGCTTTAAAAACCTGTCATAATTATGAATTTCCCCTTGTAGTTACATCAGTTTGGTTTATAATATTTCCAAATGATTATGTTAGTTGCATACAAATTCAGAAGTGTTTTATCTTACTGGTGAACTGAACATTTTATTCTTAAAATGTGCCTCGCTTGACTCCTTTTAATGCCTGTTGTCCTGAAGTTTACTCATTTTGAAATAATATAGTTATTTTAGTTATTTTTTATCTTTTTTACATGGTACAGTTTAAGAGACAATTTTCCTTTGAAGTAACCTTTCTGCATGTTTTATATACAAATATGGGTCTTTTAGTATAATCTTTTTTTTATTACATTTCAGGTTTTGGGGTACATGTGCAGAACATGCAAGATAGGTGCGTAGGTACACACGTGGCAGTGTGCTTTGCTGCCTTCCTCCCCTTCACCCACATCTGGCATTTCTCCCCAGGCCGTCCCTCCCCCGCTCCCGCCCCGTCCCTCCCCTATTCCCCCAACAGACCCCAGTGTGCGGTGCTCCCCTCCCTGTGTCCACGTGTTCTCAGTGTTCATCTTACAGTCTTTGTCTTCTCGTTGACTTTCCAATTTATTTACATTGAGTGTAACTACTCAAGTTTGAGTTTAACTCTGCAATTTTCTTTTTGGTAAGTATTTCCCAAACCTGCTTTCTTAAAAAATGTATTCCAGTTGGCTTTCCATTGGTAGATTATATTATTCCACTTTGTTTACTATTTATTTGGAATTAATATATTATTGTGCTTTCTATTAGTGGCTATGCTAGAGGCTATTAAAAACACATTTGACTTATTAATATAATACTAATTTGTACTTTTATTCTTTCCTTCTCCCAGACAATGCAAAGATCTTGGAACATTTTAAAATCAATTTGTGTATGAATCTCTATTTCATTAATATATATGGATGTCTATGTGTATTTGAATATGTATCCATATATCTGTACATGATCGTTTTTCTTAAATTCTGAGAACACATGGACACAGGGAGGGGAGCATCAAACACTGGGGTCTGTTGGGGGGAATAGGGGAGGGACACTGGGAGGTGGGGAGTTGGGGAGAGATAGCATGGGGAGAAATGCCAGATGTAGGTGAAGGGGAGGAAGGCAGCAAATCACACTGCCAGGTGTGTACCTATGCAACTATCTTGCATGTTCTTCACATGTACCCCAAAACCTAAAATGCAATTAAAAAAAAAATCTAACACAAAAACCTGAACCAAACATAAATTAGATTATAGCAATTTCCACTGATTATTTGATTAACAGGAAAGTCTAATGAATTTTTAAAGATAGCAAGTTCTTTCAATACATCTGATTTCCCCCCCAAAAAAAAATTCTGCTGCATAAAAATGTCCTCATATACTTTCACTGGGTATGGAATTAAAAATTGGTAGGTTTTTTTTTTTTTTGAGACGTAGTTTCACTCTTGTTACCCAGGCTGGAGTGCAATGGCGTGATCTCGGCTCACCACAACCTCCGCCTCCTGGGTTCAGGCAATTCTCCTGCCTCAGTCTCCTGAGTAGCTGGGACTACAGGCATGCGCCACCATGCCCAGCTAAGTTTTTGTATTTTTAGTAGAGTCGGGGGTTTCACCATGTTGACCAGGATGGTCTCGATCTCTTGACCTCGTGATCCACCCGCCTCGGCCTCCCAAAGTGCTGGGATTACAGGCTTGAGCCACTGCGCCCGGCCCGGTAGGTATTTTTTTTTTTCTGCACATTTGATATGGTTTGGCTCTGTGTCCACATGCAAATCTCACCTGGAATTGTAATTCCGGTCGTCCCCACAGGTCAAGGGAAGGACCACGTAGAGGTAATTGAGCAGGTGTGGATAATTGACCAGGTGGAGGTCACTGAATCATGGGGCTGATTTTCCCCACGCTGTTCTGATGATAATTAGTGAGTTTCACGAGATCTCATGGTTATATAAGCGTCGGGCATTTCCGCTGCTTGCCCTCCTCCTCTTTCCTGCTACCCTGTGAGAAGGTACCTTCCGCCATGGCTATAAAGTTTTCAGAGGACCCGGGGTCATGTGGAACTGTGAGTTAATTAAATTTCTTTTCTTTATAAATTACCCTGCCTTGGGCAGTTCATTATAGCAGCATGGAAATGAACTGATAGGACATTGAAAATATTTATTTATTTCCTTTTGTTCTATTGTTTCTGTTAAGAAATCAGCTTTAAAGAAAACTTAGCTCTTTGTTTGTATTCTTCCATTTTACCACGCGGTATCTTTGTGAAGATTTCTTTAATTTAGTGTGCTTTGGGAATCATTGGATGTTTGAATCAGTAAAGTGATGTCTTTAATTCGCTTTGGAAAGCTCTTGCTTAATACCGCCTGTGTTCCATATACTTCTCTTTCTTTCTTTCTTTCTTTTTTGAGACGGAGTTTCGCTCTTGTTACCCAGGCTGGAGTGCAATGGCGCGATCTCGGCTCACCACAACCTCCGCCTCCTGGGTTCAGGCAATTCTCCTGCCTCAGCCTCCCAAGTAGCTGGGATTACAGGCATGCGCCACCATGCCCAGCTAATTTTTTGTATTTTTAGTAGAGAGGGGGTTTCACCATGTTGACCAGGGTGGTCTCGATCTCTTGACCTCCCACCTCGGCCTCCCAAAGTGCTGGGATTACAGGCTTGAGCCACTGCGCCCGGCCCCATATACTTCTCTTTCTAAAGTTCTCAGTATGCATACGTTAGAACTTTGCACTGTGTCCAGTGTGTCTCTTACCCATTCTTGTTTCTGTCTCTCCACTATGCTTAATTCTCAATCAGTATTTTCTGACATAACTTAGTTTTCGAATTATCTCTTCAGCTGTGTCTAATTTCCTATTAAACACATCTCATTTTAAAATTTTAGTTCGTGTAATTGTAAATTAGAGATTTTTGGGTTTTTTAAAGCTGCAAAGTGATTTTCAGTTTTGTTTTCTACTAAATTTTTGTTTGTTCAGATTCTTGAATTAAACAAGCAGTTATTTAAAAGTCTAAGTCTAATAATTATATCCAGTCTCCCTTTAAATCTGCTTACTAATTTTTAAGTATTAAATGTTGATAAAATTTTCTATTACTAATTTTTAAGTATTAAATGTTGATAAAATTTTCTGCTATTACTAATTTTTAAGTATTAAATGTCGATAAAATTTACTGTTACTTTCCCTTTATGGTATCTCATTTTCATGCCTGTTGAGTGTTATACTTGAAAATTGTTTATGGACATAACTGATGCCTAGAATGATGTTTTCTTAGGGGATTTTATTGGTGGCCTCTCCTCCATAGTTTCCAGTTTTTTCATTTGTCCTTAACAAGAGAGATTGTATTACTCAGTCCTCTGTTACAGAAAACGCTCTGAATTTTATTTTTTTAAAACATTGACACCTGTGTGTGTCCACTTTCTGTGATTACCCTAAGTTTAGCAGTTTCTTGAAAACTCCAATAATGATCAAATGAAGTGATTCAGTGATTTCCTTTGCACATTATTTAGATGTTCTAAAATTTATTTTTTTGGGTCCAGAAATAATACTGCTTTATCATTGTTAAACTAAATTTTAGATGTATTCACCAGGGACTATTTTCATTTGAAATTAACTGATACTGAGTTCTGTGTGATATTTCTTGGCAATGTTCGTTGAAGCCATTTTTAGGGGTGTGCTGTTGAGGACATATGATTATACTAAAGATGTTTCTACTCCTGTTAGCTGGTGTACATAATTTATCTAAAAACTTAGGGTTTCTGGCTTTCTAACGTCTATACTAGGGAGTTTATAAGTGATAGTAGCAAAAAAAAAAAAAAGGTGTTGTGGCCAGGTGAGGCGCTTCACACCTGTAATCCCAGCACTTTGGGAGGCCGAGGTGGGAGGATCATGAGGTCAGGAGATCAAGACCATCCTGGCCATGGTGAAACCCCATCTCTACTAAAATAAAAAAACAATTAGCCGGACATGGTGGCACACCTGTAGTCCCAGCTCCTCAGGAGGCTGAGGGAGGGGAATCACTTGAATACAGGAGATGGAAGTTGCAGTGAGCCAAGATCGTACCACTGCACTCCAGCCTGGGGAAAGAGCAAGACTGTCTCAAAAAAAAAAAAAAAAAAGAGGGGGTCTTGTATCAAAAATGTTTTGAAGTCATAACTTAGCCTCTCATGAGCTGTATTACACTGGACATGTTCATTATCCTTTTTAAGCCTCAGTTTTCTAGGTTGTTAAATGGGAATGGATGGTGGCTATTTCATGAAATTTACATGATAATAAAATATGCATATAAAGTGCTTAAAATACTGCCTAGCACTCTTTAAATATTTAATAGATCTTACCTGTTCCTTTTATTTTAATGATAGGGCCTTATTACTTGCTATTTAAGAATGGAGATTGATTGAGGCAGATCTCATTCTCTCTGGCTCTGATAATTTAGCTAATTATGTAAACACATATTTCTGTAAAGCACATATAGAGCAACCTCTAGCTTAAGCTGTACTTCACTATCGTTTTCACAAGAATTACTTTCAAGATCTGACTTCCTGACTGTATATATGTGCAATTGTTCTGGAACCCAATTTAGAGCTGAAATTCACGCATGTTTCATTTGATACTGTGTCTATCCTTGATTCTTTTATCTATTACAAAAGTTACTGTGTTTGTCCACAAATAGCAACATATTCATTCAGGTCATTGATTACAAAAATGTTAGATTCAGTAGAACCAAGATGATGTTGCAGTATGTTATATGTAACATAATCTGACTTAAAAATCTTAATATACTTTTAACAAAAAGAAGCACATTTAAAGTGGCATGAGCCATCGCTCTGCTGGTTCATCAGATCATCATAGCCTTTTCTAAGGGTGAATCCTGATTCCTCCAGATGTTTCCTGGGTATCATGTCAGTGGGTTAACTTGTAGTTTGTATAATCTGAAGACTGGGTCGTCATTTGACAATTTGCTTTGATACTCTAGAATTTTGCTAGACTTTTCCACATGTTATTGCTATAAGATTCTGCTGACACCTCCCACTGTATGATCATCTGTTGCTGAGATCATTGCATTTATTAAGAGGGATCATGTGGGGTTCTTGGGAACACATTCATAGATGACCTCAAGCTCAGCTCCCCTTTTAAAAATAGCCAATATTTACACTCTGTTTTTTAATGGCTAAAAACTAGTGCATGTTTTTTGAACTCCATTTTTCTTGATACTATAATATAAATTTTTGACTAAATAAGATGACGTTATCTTCCCACCATTTGTGACGGAAGAAATCATTTTTGATGGGAGGAAATGATAGGTTTGGTGTGTCTTTCAACAAACGAATATTTTTCACTTTAATAGGGCAGTTGGGTCATAACTCTTCCCGTGACAGCCAGGTAGAATTAGATGCATTAAAAATCATCAGATGAAAGTTAAGATTACAATATAAACTGTTTAAATATGTATTAAAACATTAAATATGTACATTAGAAAGGACTAAGTCAAAAAAGAATGAGGTGACAATTTTATAGCAATCATTATTTGGTCACTATGTTTTCTAGACCAACATAATTTTAAAAGTACAAAAGACATTAGCAGCCACCAAATTAAGGATTCTTATTTTTCAGTGGACAAAACAGAAACCCAGAGAGGGGAATAACTTTCCCCCAAATCACATGGTTTTGGTGGTGAGAAGAATGATGTCACTTTCAATATTTTGACTACTTGATCTTGTAACTCAAAAGCTTACTGTGTGGCAAGACCTGGCTTGGCAGAAGAGTTAGTAAGTGTATCCTGTTCGATCTTATTGTGGGAGGAAAAAAAGGCAAAATGAGACTTAGGAAATAATTGCTAAAGTCAGAAAAAGAATCCCCCAGTTTCTCCTTTTCTTTGATGTTTGAATTTGCAGAATGATCTTTGGGATGAAAGAAGTAAAACATGCATTCTAGCGCCACCAGGTGTAGAAGAGGTAGGATCAGGCTTGTGGCAATAAAATAATGTTCCAAGGACTTAAAGGTTTCTTCAACAATTGTCATAGAAAAGTTCAGTTGTTCAACAGCCGAATTGACGAAGCAGAAGAAAGGATATCAGATTAAAAAAAAAAGAAAAGTTGTTTGTTCTGAACGAAATGAAGTGATGGGCTGCAGGAACAACATTAAAATACTGAACTCCTGAGAACTGTTCAAGATACTCCTCTACGCCGGGCACAGTAAAATGTAACAGCATGACTGGGGAGCATGTTTGACTGACTTTTCTTCTATGTTTGAATATCTCTGCATCCTCTTTTTCTTGTTTCTGTCACTTTATCTTGTTTCTGTCTCTTCTTTTACCTGTTCAATGCATCTTCAAAATTTATCTCTGACTTTTTATCTGCATTACTTTTTCTATTATTTGAGACAGAGTCTCACTCCGTCATGCAGGCTGGAGGGCCGCGGTGGGATCTTGGCTCACTGCAACCTCAATCTCCTGAGTTCAAGAGATTCTCATGTCTCAGCCTCCCAAGTCGCTGGGATTACAGACACCCGCCACCACGCCTGGCTAATTTTTGTATTTTTGGTAGTGATGGGGTTTCACCAAGTTGCTCAGTTTGGTCTCAAACCTCTGACCTCAGGTGATCCGCCTGCCTTGGCCTCCCAAAGTGCTGGAATTACAGATGTGCGCCGCTGCACCTGGCCTTATATGCATTACTTTTTATCTGCATAACTTGTGGCTCACACAGTGTTCCCTTCTGCACTGATACATCTTCAAACTTGGTCTCTCAAAATTCCTCCCGAGAAACTTTCTTGAGTAGCATGCTATTCTAGAGGAACAGGGAGAGGATATTCGAGGGACTGAGAGCTGTGTCCCTGCTCTCAAGCATCTTTCTTCCCTGGAATAATTGCTCTTTTAGTTTTCTAAATGGCAAATCAGGAAAAAAAAAAGGAATTTAAGCCAACTACTGACTTCCACGATGAATTTTATGCTGTTAAAAAATATCCTGTTTCCTAAGCCGTTATGTAAAATAATTTTTATATGCTCATGAGCAAGTAGGTAGAAATTTTCAAGGTGAGTGTATCCATAGCAAATATATCGAGTGTTTTTTAAAAAGTCTGTTTCAAAAGTAGTTGTATTTTGGATACTGAGTTTAATTGCCCCCTTTCCTTGTATATTTATATTTTATCCTTAAATAGCATTGACAGTTGCACTTAAGTGGCAAATAATAGTGAAGATTGAGTTTTTCTTTCTTTTTTGATAGACTTAGCAAAGCAATGATACTGGGTATAGTGAAAGTGGCAACATTTTATTTAATTATGTGCATTTACCCTCATATCCATATGGTCAAGTAATTGGTGATAACTGGATGACATGGATATTTTGCAGGGATTTGTTATTCAATCACATAAATAAGCAGTACCTTCCTAAATCAAAAGGCACAGAAGCAAAAGGAAGTACATAACCCAGTGATTTTGTTGTTCATAGCTTCTTTCTAATTGCCAATTTTACATAGAAAATGGAGTCTATTTGATCCCTATATTCAATTGTCCAGTTAGAAAATAAATTTACAGTAAAAGAATGATGACTGAAAAATAACCGCTGCTGGACAGTATTTTTCTTGACAAGATCCAGTGGAGCAATCCAAGTCTCGTTCCATTTTGGAGTCAGAATTGTGTTTGCTGTTTCCTGTTTCATTGGAGGGTCTCTGTTGCACTTCAAATCACAGCAAACCACAGAGTCGGTGATTTTGTCTAGAAGCACAGTTACCTTGACCAGCCTTTTCAAGGATGCTTAAGTCCAGCTGTCAGGATTACATATAATCATAGGCTCTCCAGCCTCTTCTCAAACTCTTGGGTAAGAGAAAATGTATTGTTTTAGGAACATTCTACTGTTAATTCCAGACAGTTTGAGGTAAAAAGTAGATTTTTCATCCAAATCTCTTCTTCCTGTAACTGTTCTGTTGAGGCTTCTTGTTTCCTGCTAAGCTGCATAGGCTTGCTTTAAACTGTCTGACTCTGATGCTCTTCAAAGCAGCTTGTGTGGCTCTTCAGAGAGGTGGTTTCTGTTTATAGAGTGGCCATTCCATTTTCCCACTTCCTGCCTTCACCAGAGGAGGAGGAGGAGTTTTTTGCTCTCCTGTAGATGCACTTAGGAATATTGAGGTTTCCTCTAAAGGACGGGAAAGAAGTGGCGTAGAAAGAGAGAGACAGAGCAAGATAGGGAGAGAAAAATATATAAAAGAGATAAACACAGAAGAAGAGAGACAGCAGAAGGCAGAGGTGCCAGGAGGGAAGAGCATGGCGGTGCCAGGAGGGAAGAGCATGGCGGGGGGCTGTGTGAACATTTGTCAGTATTCCCATAGACTTCCCGCTCTTGATATTTCATTTTTTAAATGCAGCCCAAGGTCAATATATTTGGGCTATCTCATCACACTGTTGATTCACATTGAGCTTTTAGGCAAAACAGCTTCTTTTTAAAAACTAACACCGCAGAAATTTAACTAACATTCATTGAGAGTTGAATCTCTCAAGTAAACTTCATAAATATGTAAGTAAACTTAATAAACATTTATAGAGCTCTCCACTTTAAATATACAAAATATACATTCTTGTCAATACCACATCACACCTACTCATAGGTTTAAATGAAACATTGATTGGTCATTATTAATACCCATTTTTAGAATAAAGCAATATTTCTGTTCTCTCTCCCCCCTTTTCTTCCTTTCTTCCTCTCCTTCACTCCTTTTTTTTTCTTTCCCCCTCAAAAAAATCCCTCCCTAACCCATCACACGTGCTCTCTGGAGATCTGTGAGTAAAATGTTTCAATGTCACTCATGTCCTATCTTTTCCATATCATTCATTTCCTAATCTGAATAATGTTACCAAAAAAAAAAAAAAGAAAGTTGAATCTGTGACTCAACAACCTTTTAAGGTCATTTAATTCAACAGCATTCATAAAAGATCAGTCCTGTTTGTAGTATACCTGTTTCATGGATGACTAAATGGAAACGCAGAGGTTAAATGACTTGTTCCGGTTCATGCGGTGAGGGGTAGAGCACAGATTCCAGACTGTCTTTCCTGTCCTGAGCTTATGCTTACTTGGTTTTGATAAAGTCTAGACTGTATTTATCTATGTTAATTTTATTTTTCATGAATTTGACTCATTTCATCCTGCTATTTTTAATCTCAACTCAGCTATGTGCTGGCTATTTCTCAGATTTATTTTATTAGCAAATAATAAGCATATCACTTTTTTCTTATTCAAAGCATTCATGGACTTGATAAGCAGAATGGCCGAGGGTGCTGTGTCATGGCCGAGGGTGCTGTGTCATGGCCGAGGGTGCTGTGTCATGGCTTTCCCTGACCACCAGCACACTACTTGTTTCTTCTCACTAGCCAGTTCTCATTTTATTCTGGTTCACTTTTCTTACAGTTCTTACTACTGCCTTTGAGATAAGTGATAGGTAAGGACCTTGATCTTGTGGTTCACTGTTTTATCCCTGGTCTCAATCACTTTGCAAGGCATGTGAGAGTGACTTAAATGTTACTTACACAAAGGACTTTTGGGAATGGTTCATAAACTATTCACTAGTCATTAAAATGAACATGTGCAGCTGATATTATCTTTGCTTTAAAGATTTTATTTTTTTCTGATACCTGCTTTCATTTAGTTTGATGGGTATATATGATAGACAGAGAAATACGGACACAGACCAGGACTCAACATAGCAGAATTTTATGTACCTTTTTTTGAAAAAATATATTTTACCAATAAATAGAAATCATGCCACATTAACTTATTTATATAATGTCTACTGTGAGGTCATGTGTCTAACAGATATTTTCTGTTGTTAATTGAGCAGAGTAAAGATCACCTGGTGACATTAAACAGGCCAGACAGACAAAACTCCTTATCTGAGGGATGTGTAAGTAATTAAATTTCCTTATTATTTAAAGTCAGCCTCCGGTTCCAGGTCTCTTTCCAAAAAGTAACTAGAATTCCCACACATCTCTGGAATGCATGCATGCATGCCAAAACTCTGTATGTAACCCTTGCTGACATTAAGGCACTAAGACGTCTACAGTTATAATCCTTTATCATGCTTTATGTGGCTAACAGGGTCCAAAGGACCCTTAAGCTGCCACTTTAAGGTACATAAATGTTCCCAAGGAAAATCTGCCACAGTACATTCACCCCCTCTTGCTGAGGTATCCACCGCACTCCTCTGCAGTACTTCTATATAATACAACTTTCCTTTTCTTTCTTTTTTTTTTTTTTTTTTTTGAGACGGAGTTTCGCTCTTGTTACCCAGGCTGGAGTGCAATGGCACGATCTGGGCTCACCACAACCTCCGCCTCCTGGGTTCAGGGAATTCTCCTGCCTTAGCCTCCTGAGTAGCTGGGACTACAGGCACGCGCCACCATGCCCAGCTGATTTTTGTATTTTTAGTAGAGACGGGGTTTCACCATGTTGACCAGGATGGTCTTGATCTCTCTTTTTTTTTTTTTTTTTTTTTTTACTGGATTGTATAATTTAAATGGGTGAATTGTATGGTGTGTGAAGGTCTTGATCTCTTGACCTTGTGATCCACCGGCCTCGGCCTCCCAAAGTGCTGGGATTACAGGCGTGAGCCACCGTGCCCGGCAACTTTCCTTTTCAAACCTGTACTGTCAATAAATTCTTCTTACCGACCTTCAAGTTGACCCCTTTCCACTGCCGTGGCCCTGATACCTCGCTTGGCGTTAATGTTAGACTGAATATACGAAAGGGAAAGTTTTACCTTACTGGAGAAACTGAATGCCTGGATTTTCGTTTTGATTCCTTTATGCATTTAATATTATAATTTAAAAGACATGGCCGGGCGCGGTGGCTCACGCCTGTAATCCCAGCACTTTGGGAGGCCGAGGCGGGTGGATCACGAGGTCAGGAGACAGAGACCATCCTGGTCAACATGGGGAAACCCCGTCTCTACTAAAAGTACAAAAGTTAGCTGGGCATGGTGGCACATGCCTGTACTGCCAGCTACTCCAGAGGCTGAGGCAGGAGAATTGCCTGAACCCAGGAGGCGGAGCTTGCGGTGAGCGGAGATCGCGCCATTGCACTCCAACCTGGGTAACAAGAGTGAAAACTCCGTCTCAGAAAAAAAAAAATAAATAAATAAATAAATAAAAGACATTCTGTGTCTGGGCTCAAAAATTTATGTATAGAAAATATAGATTTCTGGGATTTGGTGGAGCTAATGAAGAGAATTTACTTGAAACAAATGAGATAGATGTTAATCTTTTGCGAGATAAATTTTGGATTATTCTTTCAAAATAGCATCTTTGGGTTTTCATTTTGGTAATACCATATATTCTGATAAGTTGATGGTTGTTTCATGGTGTGGATCACCGCTTACAATAATTTTTTTCCCATCTCCTTTCACTGAAATGTTGAGATGTTTCCTGTTTCTTTAAAATAATTTGAGTGTTCATCTTGATTCACAATCTTTTTCCATATCTCAAGTATTTGTGCCTCCTGTTTTAAGCAGGAACAGCTGAAAATGTTGAGAACTCACTTAGTGAAACATAAACAACAAGTTTAAAGTACCAAAATGGAGCATTGCCTTCTTC
>CM052653.1:143126361-143141995 GCA_028533165.1 Leontopithecus rosalia
TTTCAACTCTCATTGAAAAAGTTGGCCACTTCAGTCACCGCGTCTCTGGACTCTTAATTCCAGTGCGCCCCAATGTGCTGTGAATGGAAATCAGCTGATCCTAATGGGTGGGCTTCCTGGAAAGCGGTTTTCTACACGTAACACTTCAGAAGCCATAGAAGGCCCAGCAAGTGAAGATAAGAAAAATTGCTCGAAATCTGAAGTCTGATAACCTGGAGTTACACAGCCGATTTCCATCTCACAGGACACTTTGGGTTGACGACTGGTCTAGGCTGTGTAATCTCACATGGTAAATAAGGCACATCTATACGCTGGACTAGAACTTAGCAATAAGAGTTTCGCTTTAATTAACAAAAATAGGAAAGAAAACAGAAGTGCTAATTTCCTTTTCCACCTTTATAGATAGTCGATTCAATTCATTTCCTCATTTCTGTCATAATTCCAGGCCCTCCAGGGTCATTGTCTCCTCTAAATCTCTTAAGCCAATCATGACCAGGGTAAAATGAATTAAAATAGTCTGCTGCCTTCTTCTCTCATGGATGAGCACTCGTGTTTTCTTCCATAATTTTTCAAATAAAGTAAAACGTTTATTTCTATTCTAGTGGGTATGTATGTGTTCTTTGCCATGGTAGATTACACGCTCATTTCATCTGACTGTGAGAAACCAGCAGACAAGCCAAAATGCAGAGGCATCCTTCAAAAATAACTGAGCTGTACCACTGCAAACTACCAATGGCATGAAAGACCAGGAAAGGCAGAGAATGCTACGGATAGAGAGACTAAGGAGATGGGACAACTGAATAATCCAGAATTGTCTTTTGCTTATAAAGGGTACAAACGGGGCAACTAGAGAGCTCTTAAAAGGACCTATAGATTAGTCACGTTATTGTGTTAAAGTTACTTTTCGCACCTGTAATCTCAGCTACGTGGGAGGCTGAGGCAGGAGAATCACTTCAACCCGGGAGGCGGACGTTGCCATGACCTGAGATCGCGCCACTGCACTCAACCCTGGGCGACAGAGAGAGACTCTGTCTCAAAACAAAAAACAAAAGGCCGGGCGCGTGGCTCAAGCCTGTAATCCCAGCACTTTGGGAGGCCAAGGCAGGTGGATCTCGAGGTCAAGAGATCGAGACCATCCTGGTCAACATGGTGAAACCCCGTCTCTACTAAAAATACAAAAAATTAGCTGGGCATGGTGGCGCGTGCCTGTAATCCCAGCTACTCAGGAGGCTGAGGCGGGAGAATTGCCTGAACCCAGGAGGCGGAGATTGCGGTGAGCCAAGATCGCGCCATTGCACTCCAACCTGGGTAACAAGAGCGAAACACCATCTCAAAAAAAAAAAAAACACAAAAGAGCTTGGCCCTCCATGTGGAATCCTTCTTAGAGAGGGCTGGATTCCCTGGTGGGTGTTGCGCCTGACCTCTCCTCCAGAGACAGCCTTCCAGCTGTGATGCTTTGTCCAAACCCAAGTTAGTATCTATAATTTTATGTATAATTCTATTATTTGCATATTATTTTTCTACATTTATACTTTTTTATTTAAAAGGTTATATTTCAAAATATATTTTGCTTGCCCTATCTATGCTCCCAAATCATTCAAGGTGAATTGCCGTTAGAATAGATGACAGAAGCTTTTTTTTTAAATGGTACTTTAGGTCCTGGGGTACATGTGCAGATCATGCAGGGTTGTTACATAGGTACATACATGGCAAGGTGGTTTGCTGCCTCCATTCCCCATCACCTGTATCTGGTATTTCTCCCCTTGTTATCCCTCCCCTGGCCCCCACAACTGACCGCAGTGTGTGATGCTCCCCTCCCTGTGTCCACGTGTTCTATGAAGATACCTGCCTATGAATAATAACATGTAGTTGGTTGGTTTTCTGTTCTTGTGTCAGTTTGCTGAGAATGATGGTTTCCAGATTCATCCATGTCCCTATGAAGGACACAAAGTTTTTTAAGGCTGCGTAGTATTCCATGGTGTATATGTGCCACGTTGTCTTTATCCAGTCTATCACTGATGGACATTTGGGTTGGTTCCAGGTCTTTGCTATTGTAAACAGTGCCACTATGAACATAAGTGCGCATGTGTCTTTATAATAGAACAGTTTATAATTCTTTGGGTATATATGCAGTAATGGGATTGCTGGGTCAAATGGAATTTCTATTTCTAGGTCCTTGAGAATCGCCACACTGTCTTCTACAATGGTTGCACTAATTTACACTCCTACCAACAGTGTAAAAGTGTTTCTGTTTCTCCACATCCTCTCCAGCATCTCGTCTCCAGATTGTTTAATGATCGCCATTCTAACTGGTGTGAGATGGTATCTCAATATAGTTTTGATTTGCATTTCTCTAATGACCAGTGAATATGAGCATTTCTTTATATGTTTGTTTGGCCTCATAGATGTCTTCTTTTGTAAAATGTCTGTTCATATCCTTCATGCACTTTTGAATGGGTTTTTTTTCTAATAAATCTGTTTTAGTTCTTCGTAGATTCTGGATATTAGCCCTTTGTCAGATGGGTAGATTGCAAAATTTTTTGCCCATTCTGTTGGTTGCCAGTTCGCTGTAATGATGGTTTCCTTTGCTGTACAGAAACTCTGGAATTTAATTAGATCCCGTTGATCTATTTTGGCTTTTGTTGTCATTGCTTTTGGTGTTTTAGCCATGAAGTCCTTGCCTATGCCTACGTCCTGAATGGTTTTGAGTAGGTTTTCTTCTAGGGTTTTTATGGTGTTAGGTCTTATGTTTAGATCTTTAATCCATCTGAAGTTAATTTTAGTGTAAGGTGTCAGGAAGGGGTCTGGTTTCTCCTTTCTGCACATTGCTAGCCAGTTTTCCCAACACTGTTTATTAAACAGGGAATCCTTTCCCCATTGCTTGTTTCTTCTCAGGTTTGTCAAAGATCAGATGATGGTAGATGTGTGGTGTTGCTTCTGAGGCTTCTGCTCTGTTCCACTGGTCTGTCTCTGTTTTGGTACCAATATCAGGCTGTTTTGATTACTGTGGCCTTATAGTATAGTTTGAAGTCAGGCAGCATGATGTTTTATTCATCATGATCAAGTAGGCTTCATCCTAGGGATGAATTGTCTTTCCCCTATGGCAGGAATGACAAACACAAATGCTTATATGGGCCAAGCTGACTGCAAATGAGAGAAGAAGCCAGGGCACATGAAAAAATCTCTCTCTCTATATATATATATTCACTTTCCTCTTAACTATAATAAAAAGTCACCATGCATGTGATGATAAATGGTAACATATGTATCTTAGAATCAAAGAAAAGTTAATGAAAGCATGAAAGATTAAATTTACCTGAGATCTTGGCAGATTAAACTAGTGCTAACATGTGGTTAAGATTCTCTCAGTCCTTTCTCCATGTTCTCACATATACATATACACATTAAAATACGTGTAAGGGGAACCATGTACCTGGATGCTTTCTTATGTAATAAGTATGTATCTATCTAATCATTCTATGATATCTGAACACTTTTATTGTGTATTTGTGCTATAATTTAAGTGGTAAGTCATCTATTGATAGACATGGAAGTTTACATTTTTTTCTACTGAAATACACTGCACTGCAACATGCCCATTTATTTATGCTTTTTGTAGCTATTACTGAAGAGCCAAAGTTTTGTTTCGTTTCTTTCTTTTTTTTTTTTTTTTTGAGATGGAGTCTTGCTCTGTCGCCAGGCTGGAGTGCAGTGGCGTAATCTCGGCTCACTGCAACCTCTGCCTCCTGGGTTCAGGCAGTTCTGCCTCAGCCTTCCGAGTAGCTGGGACTACAGGCGTGTGCCACCATGCCTGGCTAATTTTTATATTTTTAGTAGAGATGGGGTTTTGCCATGTTGGCCAGGATGGCCTAGATCCCTTGACCTCGTGAGCCCCCTGCTGGGAATACAGGCGTGAGCCACCGTACCTGGCCAGAGCCAAAGTTTCTATGCATTGAAATTTAGACTTGGGTTGCAAATATGACCCCCAGAATTCCCTAAATAATTGTTGTGAATTACACTCTTAAAAAGAAGCAAATTCATAAACTCATGCCACGGATGATTAAGGGAAGCTTGAATTACTCACAGGCATTTTCATTTTCAAGAACGATACTTGGAGAACAGAACGAATTAATTCAAGGAAATCAGTACTGAATATTTGACTTGTAGACATCCTTTTAAAGCTCAACAACAGAAACCTCAAGATAAGCCACATAGCTAGTAAACGGATACATTTATGGGGATGAGAAACATGCTGTGACTGCAAAATTGAGTGTTAATTGTTTCTTTTTTAACTCATACGCTTTCCTCAAGGAATTTGTTAGGACCTTTGATTGCTGACTTTTATTTTGATTACTGGGATAATAAGAGTATGTATGAAATGATTCAGGCACTCAGAATACATAGAACTCTTTTGGAAATATTTAATCTTTCATTTAATGTTTATATAAAGGACATCCCCTGATTAGCCCCTGGGAGAAATCTGAAAAATGAACCATCATTATAAGGTAAATAAGGAGGAGAACATGAGAGAGAGCTGTTTTGCATGAGCATAGGACAAAAGAGCAGAAGAGATTTGGGTAAGGAAAAAAGTTGGCGGTTTTGCTGGAAGGAAGGTGCACACTTATGCCAGGAAAGAGAATGAAAATTGGAATTTGATTTTCTGGTCACTGTGATTATCAGTAACGGTCAATTGTAGTTATTACAGTTTAGAAAAATGAAGGAATCTGGCTGGCACTCAGGCATTTAGTTGCCATGTTAGGACGATATCATTTGGAAAGCTTTCAGTTGCATTCATGGAGATGAATAATTTCTTTTTGACTTAATGAGAAGAAAGCAAACTTCGTCTGCTTCATTTTATATCTTACAGTCTGCTGGAGAAGTGTCTCGTTTGTATTCCTTTTATGCAAATGATATGCATTGTGATCACAGAGGTTTAGCAACTTTGTCTCCCTTTTGTTGTAATTTCTCCTCTTTGAGAGAAGCATGTGGTCCCCAGCGGCCTTACCACCTGATAGCGTGCTCCAGGCCAGGCGTGGTGGCTCACGCCTGTAATCCCAGCACTTTGGGAGGCTGAGGCGGGTGGATCACGAGGTCAAGAGTTCGAGACCATCCTGGTCAACATGGTGAAACCCCGTCTCTACTAAAAAATACAAAAAAATTAGCTGGGCATGGTGGCGCGTGCCTATAATCCCAGCTACTCAGGAGGCTGAGGCAGGAGAATTGCCTGAACCCAGGAGGCGGAGGTTGCGGTGAGCCGAGGTCGCGCCATTGCACTCCAGCCTGGGTAACAACAGCGAAACTCTGTCTCAAAAAAAAAAAGAAAAAAAATAGCGTGCTCCAGCTGCTGAGCACTCTCTAGTGGAACAACTCAGGATAAAACGTGATCGTATTTCTGTTTTGCGTTACAGATGCTGTCCTGCGGATAAGAGTTGTCACATTTATTATGTCATAGCTTCCTTGTGAGAGAGTATGTGTCTTTACTTTTCAGATAAGAAATCTGAGAATTAAAAACTTTTTTCTTTTAATTTTTTCTCCTCTTGCAGTGCCCATTTATATGACAGAAGGTCAAAATTTATTTTCCCAGAGGTTATTCATTATGCCAGTGCCATTTACTTAAAGAAAATCTTTCCTCCTCAAATTATATCATTTTTATCATATATTAATTTCTATACTTTGGATATGTGCATGTATGTGTCTATACATAAATATATTTACACATGTATATATACATAAATTATGGACTCCTTTCACTCTTATTTAAACAAATTTATTGTTAGAGAAAAATCTGCCTTATGTAATATTTAAACTAACACTCTAATACAAGTAATATGAACAAATCTCTAAAAATTAGTATAAATAATATAAAAATTCAGGCCGGGCGCGGTGGCTACAGTCTGTAATCCCAGCACTTTGGGAGGCTGAGGCGGGTGGATCACGAGGTCAGGAGATCGAGACCATCCTGGTCAACATGGTGAAACCCTGTCTCTACTAAAAACACAAAAAAATTAGCTGGGCATGGTGGCGCGCGCCTGCAATCCCAGCTACTCGGGAGGCTGAGTCAGGAGAATTGCTTGAACCCAGGAGGCGGAGGTTGCGGTGAGGTGAGATCACACCATTGCACTCCAGCCTGGGTAACGAGTGAAACTCCGTCTCAAAATAAATAAATAAATAAATAAATAAATAAATAAATAAATAAATAAATAAAAGTTCAATAGATGATGGATAAGTTATAGACTGATTATTTACAGAACTGCTACAATCTCAGTAACAAGAGATTGTGAATTATAATCCAATATGAGACTGATTTTTACCTATTAGTGAGGGAAAAGAAAGTAAGCACTAAAAAAGCAAATAATCTCTTTTATAAGATTTGCATTTTTTATGAATATAGAATGAACTGTGGACGGTTATACATTATGCCTTAGAAAGATGGGGTCCTATTAATAAAGTAGTATTAATAAAATATTAATACTATTAAATACTACTTTAAAATAGTACTATTAAAAAGTATTAATACTACTATTAAAGTATTAATAAAGTAGTATTAATAAAGATCATTAACTTTTAAAATATTTTTAACTTTAAAAAATATTCATGTATTTTGCAAATTAAAAGTTGAGTGTGATGAAAATTAGCAGAAATGAACATTTAGAAAAAATGTTAACAGAAATTCAGAAAAATGAACATTCTCGTCATGTTTTAATTTGAATTCTTCAAAATTGGTCGTGGAAATAAAGATTTGTTTTCAAGCAGTTTATCTGGAAAGTGATACTAAAAGTTCCTTTACGGGAGTAGGAAAGTGAAGCAGGGGAGAAGGCAGTCAGGGTGTGTGACCACCCCTTGGCCACCGCATGTTATCCTGGTCAAGGGCCAGAAGAGCTGAGGTATTTATGTCTCAACTCTGGTCATACAGACCTTGATTCCAGAGGGAGGAATTAGCTAATCTTATGAAGTGTAGTTCACATCAGAGTATTCCATCAGTTCAGAGTCCCAGCCACAATCTTGAAACATTAGTTTTATTCAATCTCTCTCTCTCTCTCTCTCTCTCTCTCTCTCTCTCTCTCTCTCTCTCTCTCTCGTGTGTGTGTGTGTGTGTGTGTGTGTGTGTTTTCTGTTACTAAAGTGAAATTTAACTGATATTCCACAGGTAAAATAAAGCACCTATAAGAAGAGAGATTGCAGTTTATTATAAATACCTTTATGCCTTCTCTTTTAACCCTCTTGCTGTCATATTTCATATACATACACTTACATGTTTACATCAGCTTCTATTTTCAGAAGACTTTTATAGTATTTGATTATTTTGTTATGAGGCACAATATCTGTAACATTGGGAGGCTTTAAACACATTTCAGCATTTTAATATTTTCTTTGTAATATTCTCAAAATGGGCCAAGCACATTTTAAAGCCAAAGATTATTTCTGAAATAGATGTGGTTATCTGTTGCCCAGTTTTTATAATTGAATTACAAAATGATGAATCTTCAGGAATCTCCTCTTGATTAAATTCTCATTTCAATTTTGGTGGCTTTGTTGTTTAATGAATGAAGGAAATCTTTGAATGATCTGTTTGATCAAGCTCTCTGGGCATCTGCCGCATTCTTTAGTGGTCACGATCTGACACTCAGCTGATTTCGAAATGACTGAGCAACAAGATGATTTTTCTCTTCTTTCTGTCTGTCTCCTCTACATTCAACCTGATTTAGAGCCTGTTTATTTATTTTTTCTTTTTCTTTTTTTTTTTTTTGAGACGGAGTTTCGCTCCTTACCCAGGCTGGAGTGCAATGGCGCGATCTCGGCTCACCGCAACCTCCGCCTCCTGGGTTCAGGCAATTCTCCTGCCTCAGCCTCCCGAGTAGCTGGGATTATAGGCACGCGCCACCGTGCCCAGCTAATTTTTTTTGTATCTTTAGTAGAGACAGGGTTTCACCATGTTGACCAGGATGGTCTCGATCTCCTGACCTTATGATCCACCCGCCTCGGCCTCCCAAAGTGCTGGGATTACAGGCTTGAGCCACCGCGCCCGGCCTTATTAATTTTTTCATTGCAATATAGTGCACTGTTGTTTTTAGAATACTGTACAATGGGTTATTTTCTAAGATTTGTAGAACCAATGAAGTACGTGTGTGTGTGTGTATTTTGTTGTGTTTTAGGGATGGGGTCTCCCTCTGTTACCCAGGTTAACGCGTGGCGGTGTGATCATAGCTCACTGCAGCCTTGGACTCCCGGCCTACGTGATTCTTCCCCTCATAGGTGTGCCTGACACTTGGCTAACTTTTACGTTTTGTGTAGAAGTGGGGTCTGGCTATGTTGCCCAGGCTGGTCTTGAACTCTCGCCTCAGGTGATTCTCCCACCTTTGCCTTTGAAAACACTGAAATTACAAGCATAAACCACGGCACCAGCCTGATGCATTTGTGAAAAGTCACCACAATGGGTGCAAAATTATGGCAAATGGCTGTGGTTAGTAAAAGGGTAGGATACAGAGAATTTTAATTTTTTATATTTAGGAAAAGTCTAGAGAAAAGCTGTGTATGTAAGAAGAACTGGTAGTCTTATGAGATAAAAATAGTTAAGACTTCCTTCAGCATCAAAGGTCGAGAAGTATCAAATTCAACAAGTCTCTTAGGAATTACGAATTGCAAATCTCATTTCCGAAAATGGATTTAGGGATGATAACATGATTAAAATAAACTGAAATGCAAATAGCAATAGTGGATTATGTAACATACCCATGGCTAGTAACCTTTGATTTTAAGAGAAATAAAATTAATCTTCATTTTAATTCCTTATATATTCATACTTCCATTAATTATAAACTTTGATGACCTGGTTTTGTCACATGACTCATTTCCCCAGAAAAACTAAAACTTGTGTGAGCTGAAGTGGACCTCACCTTTCCAGTACTCACTCTAATCCACATCAGTGTTTTAAGAAGGTTAGTGGCCAGTTATCCTGCTGTGTAGACTTCTGTAAAGAGCCAGACCAGGTCCTCTACCTGGAGGAGTTTTTAGTCAGCACTCTTTTTTAAAAAATCATTCATATATATATATATATATATTGCACTTTAGGTTTTGGGATAGATATGCAGAACATGCAGGATTGTTGCATAGGTACATACATGGCAATGTGGTTTGCTGCCTCCATCCCCCCATCACCTATATCTGGCATTTCTCCCCATGTTATCCCTCCCCAACCTCCCTACTCTCACTGTCCCTCCCCTGTTCCCCCCAACAGACCCCAGTGATGCTCCACGCCCTGTGTCCATGTGTTTTCACCGTTCAACACCTGCCTATGAGTAAGAACACACAGTGTTTGATTTTCTGTTCTTGTCAGTTTGTTGAGGATGCTTTCCAGGTTCATCCATGTCCCTACAAAGGACACGAACTCATTGTTTTTATGGCTGCGTAGTATTCCATGGTGTATATGTGCCACATTGTCCTTGTCCAGTCTATCATTGATGGGCATTTGGGTTGGTTCCAAGTCTTTGCTATTGTAAACAGTGCCACAGTGAACATACGTGTGCATGTGTCTTTATAGTAGAGTGACGTAATCCTTTGGGTCTATGCCCATGTTCTAAAATCATGTACTCTTTTGAGTCATATTTCCGCTTATTTCTGCTGGCTCTTACAGTGCTTTTGTCATTTTGATTGTGAGCTCACGTTCCTTGAAAATAGACCTGTGGTAATGCTTTGAAGCCTGGGCTATATTATGTTTCTATACATAGGGTTTATGTTCACCTCTGAAAAGGTCTGAACATACTAGCAAATGAAGACAAGTTTAAAATTCATTTCTTACCCTCCAGTTTTCCGTATGCCACGGTGTAAATTTGGGCCTCAAACCTTCAAACTCATGTTTGCTTGTAGTTACAAAATTTTAATTGACTCCTCTGCCAACTGCCAAATTTGAGGTTAATATTCCGCTAAAGGGCGGACTGAGCTGTGGTTCATCTTCACGTTGTGAATGGAGCCCTGGAGCTGGGACTCCGCAGGGGGTTCCCGTTAGATTGTCAGCTTTGGACGGAATCTAGGCTTCTCTGCTGGCCCTGATCCTTCTTGAAAACAGACACATCAAAACCAAAGCCAAGTTCCCAGAGATTTTGGCTTATGCCACGTGGTGAAAATCAACATCTAAGCTGGTTTTATCTGTTGGATTCCAGCTGTCACTCAATTTTTGGTGTCTGATCAGTGCTGATTTTCTCATTGGTTCAGTTACTCATTTTTTTCTTTAACTCCAGAATTTGTAGTTTTTTAAAAATTATTATTTTGAGGATTGATGTATATTTATAGGAACCATGTAATGTCTTATTTTCTCTTGTATAAAATTTGGTGTTGTAATTTTGATTGTAGAGAGACATAAAAATTATGATATGCAAAACTTATTACAATTTTGTATATTTTATTCTAATCACACATGCACATATGCACCGTGTATAACACTGATTACATATAAAGAACATTTCATGCAAAGCTTTCTTGAGAAACTTCATGTTTACATCTTGTTATCTTTATTTTTATGAAAGTAATACATATTGACTTAGAAAACTTAGAAAATATGGGTAATGAAAGATCTAAAGATCACTACCAGCTATTTATAGCAGCTGTTACCATTTGATTTGATGACAAATACAGATTTATATCATACAGGCTTTCCTGTAGCCTGCTTTTCTTCACCTAATATCATATTGGAGATGCTTTTCTCCATCATTACATGTACTTCCAAAATGTTTTAAAAGACTCAGAGTGTTCCATTTTATGTTAGCAAGATATTTTTAAAAACAAGTCCTTTATCTTTTAGACTTATACCTTATAAAATTATTTGTAAAATATATACACTTCCTCTATATGCATTGAATAAAATTGAACTTAAAGAAAATTACGCCTGTCATCCCAGCACTTGGGGAGGCTGAGGCAAGCAGATCACAAAGTAAGGAGTTCAAGACCAGCCGGGCCAATATGGTGAAACCGTGTCTCTACTACAAATACAAAAATTAGCTGGGCATGGTGGTGCGTGCCTGTAGTCCCAGTTACTCAGCAGGCTGAGGCAGAAGAATCGCTTGAACCTGAGAGGTGGCGGTTGCAGTGAGCAGAGATTGTGCCATTGCACTCCAGCCTGGATGACAAAGCAAGACTGTCTCAAAAACAAACAACATTATTTTCTTTTTGTTATTTCATATAATGCAATAATAGTTCTTGTATACGGATATGTATTCACATAATAGATTATTTCCTTTATGTAGATTCCTGTAAATAGAGTTGTGAAAACCCCAAACAGAAATGTTCTTAAATATCTTTTATGATTGTTACCAAACTATTGTCTGGGAAATGTATTCCATCACCATTTCTGACCAGCACATTTTGACTATTTCAAACACTTGGAGCTTTATATATTTTTTCAATGATTATTAACTTAAAAATCTTGGCTTTTTAATGTTACAATATTTTTAAAGAGTAATTCTATTGTTTATGTTTTAATTACTTTATGCTATTTTTCTATACTGATAACGGTGTTTACATTTCTTCTGTTGCTAATTCTTTAATGAAATTACCTGTTTTTCTACTTGGCTCCAATACTTTTCACCTTATTTTGAGAATCTCCATTAAGTTTAACTTCATTAGATCTGTGAAATGTTATTTTTAGCTCTTTATTATTTGATGTTTAAAGGACATCTTGGCATCCAGAAGCTTCAATCTTTACATACTGAATTTTTAAATTTGTGTTAATGACATTTCCTCTATTGCATTTGACCAATAAGTCATCCCCACCTCATATTGCTGGCACCTTTTATTAAAAACTAATTTATATTCTAGCCGAAATATGTTTTAACCTATGATATAAAATGTGGATCTGACTTTACACTCTTAAATAACAGTTAGCCATATAACCAGTCCAAGTATGCCTGTATCATTAAAGTTAATTGGAATCAGGAGATGTGCCTTTTATCATTTTACAAAGCTAAAGTCACGTATAAAAAAGTGTTTTCTTCTGCCGCTAACTTTGCATCCATTCATGCTTAAGTACAAGATGGCTGCTCATCTTATTTTATATGTTTGCATCATTAAACAAAACACTGCACAGATTTTATTTCTTCCTAATTGCTGGCAAACTTTTCCTTTATCTCATTTCTTATTGGCCAGTTTTGCCAATGGTAATATAGATTGCTTGTGGATGGGCATGTCTAAAGGATGTTTCTATCTGTGCACAGCTAGTTCTAGGCGCAGATCTAATGTCAAAGTAAAGTAATCAGCATATATCCTGTCCCTTGCCTCTCTTCGCAAGTTTCAGATTCTGTTGCAGGGAGCAAAAATAGAGCCTCTTTTTCTTCCGCAGTGACAATCCAAGTGAGAGAATGGAGTGTTTGATGAGCTGCGCTAATGGAGCAGCTCCCCCAGTTAAACAGCAAGATGCTTTTGAAGCCTTCGTGCTTCCTGCTCAATTTCATTCTCTCTGATAACATTTTTAACTGCGTGAAGAATCCTCTTTATTTTAAAGGCATTCTTTCTATACCTTACTAGTTGGGCAGTATTTCAGCTAAATCCCATATATGTCAACTTTGTTGGCACGTAGAACATTTAAGTGTTCTGCATAGCACATTTCTCCAGTCTGTCTTTACCTCCTCTGTCTTCGAATCCATTCAAAGTTAGGGCAGACAGGCTGCCAGCTTTTGGAGAACTTCTTGCCCCAGCCCTTCCCATAGCTCGCTCCAGACCTGCTGTCTTCCTGGAGAGGAAGATTGCAGAAGTCACCAGGGAATACTATGCAGCCATAACAAACAATGAATTCATGTCCTTTGTAGAGACATGGATGAACCTGGAAACCATCATTCTCAGCAAACTGACACAAGAACAGAAAAATCAGACACCGCATGTTCTCACCCATAGGCGGGTGTTGAACAATGAGAACACATGGACACAGGGAGGGGAGCATCACACACCGGGGTCTGCATGCAGGAAACGGGGGAGGGACAGCTGGGGGTGGGGAGTGACAACACAGGGAGAAATGCCAGATATCGGTGATGGGGAGGAAGACGGCAAACCACCTTGCCATGTATGTACCTATGCAACAATCCTGTATGTTCTTCACATGTACCCCAAAACCTAAAATGTAATAAAATATAAAAAAAAAGTCAAGGAAGGAAGTTGAATTGTCACTTTCCTTGAAATATGTGGTGTTGACAGCAAGTGTGGTAATTAACAGAAAATAAGGAATGCAGACACAGCAGTAGGCCTTGTGGTAGAATCCATGCTCTTAACTCTGCCAGTACCATAGGGAGCGTGGGAGAATGCTGGGTTTCCATTGGAAGTTTTGAGTCTGAGAAGAGGCTCTGCCGCTTAACTCACCGTAAAGGTTAACTAACTCACTCTTCAACTCCCAGCCTCAGTTTCCTCATTTTTTCTCACATGGATAGTGTAAGAATAAAATGAGAAAACATGTGAAAGTGTTTTGTAACCCAAAGGATTGTTCAAAATACAAAGACGTGTTTTTGCTCTTATTCCTCAGAGAATGCAAACAAGGAGGAGAGAAGTTGATTTGTAGACCTTTCCCAGGAAGGCTTGTGGATAAAGAGTGTGAGGAGGATGACAGAACAGGACGAGATAAGAATCACAGGTTGCTGGTCATCCTGGAGACTAAGGCTCAATGTGTGTCCCGCAGAGAACCTGCTCATAACATTTAGAACTTGATTTATTTTGTCTGAAATAAGTACCATGAGAAGATGTTATTTTCTTACCGAATGAGTCCTGAAATTCAGGTGTTTAGGAATAAGTTCATATATCAATCCATTTTCCATTCATCCAGATGATCAATATGCATTCTGTGCTGGTTCTACAGAATATACTATGTTAAGCGCTATGATTGCAAGGTGAAAAAACACGGTTTCTGCTTTGGAGAAGCTCAAAACCCGGAAGAGATGTCTAGCAATTACAGATGTGGGTGTTCTCTTTTCCTTACATAATCAAAATCTCAAAAGAGGGCCAGATGAATAAAACTAAACAGAGTCTCTAAAATCACTCTAGATACTCGGGTAAAAATTGAAAGGTATTCTGTACCATATTGAGAGGCCCTTGGCCACACACTGGTGTTTCTATCAGGCTGTTTAGTTTTATTCTCTTGTGGCTAGCACGTAATTGCTATTTTAAAACTCTCAGATGTATTTAAACATTTTTTCTATAAAGTCAAAACCAATCCACCATCCGAAATAATTGCGCTTGAGCATCTTGTAGTAGATAGGTCCAGTTACCAGATTCAACAAGAGTCTAGTGAAATTAGACTAAAGCAGGACCTTCCAAAATACATGGGTAGAGAGCAGCTAATGATTTAGCTTCCATTCAAACATTTCCTTTGAGAATATGTTCAACATCTACTTAATAGGGTTGAAGAAAAGTCGAGTAAGGCATGTTTTGTCATGGTTTGTGACTTTCTATTCTGAGGATAGGAGTTGATCATTTTATATTTCACTAGTTACACAAAAATGCGTATGTAGGGATCTAAGTTAACTGGCAACACATTTTGGATTGGCTGATGTGATATTTTAATCGTCTTTGTAGTTTGGTAGCTGCTCACCTGGTTTGTCCATCATGTGGCTCAGAAATGAGCCATATATATATTCTTACCTTGCTTTACCTCTCCTAAGAGTAAAATTATCACGGATTACGGCACAATCAGATTTCAGTCTGAACAGTCTTATCTCTCTTTCACTCACTCATCCTTATGAAATGTTTACTGAGCCACTTTAAAGTACAGTGGACTATGCTCACCGCAACCTCCGCTACCGGGTTCAAGTGATTCTTCTGCCTCAGCCTCTTGAATAGCTGGGATTATGGGCATGCGCCACCACGCCTGGCTAATTTTGTATTTTCAGTAGAGACAGAGGGTTTCTCCATGTTGGGCAGGCTGGTCTCGAACTCCCGACCTCAGGTGACCTGCCTACCTCGGCCTCCCAAAGTGCTGGCATTACAGGCATGAGCAACTGTACCCAGTCTCATCAAACTTTGAAAAAAAATTTTAATAGTAGGGTTTAATTTTTTTTTTAAAACTTGGGAGAAATTTTTGGGTGACACTAGAAATTTAGCAAAATGAATTATGCAAATGAAATACTGGAGTCACAAATCTGACTTATGAAAAGTGTTTACATGTTGGATTTCTGAGAAGCACAGCTGCTAAGCTCATAGGAGGCCAGAGAAGACAATTAGCGTGACTGCCATAAAAACAAATGCCATCTCAGTAGAATGAGAATTAATTGTAGCTGTAACTTGTCGACTATCACTGAAATAGAAAAGATGAACGTGGGTATTGAGAAACGGTGAAAGGATGGTCTGGTTTATGGATACTTATGCACACTTCAAATGCTTAAAATCTGTTAATATTTTAGGGCTTGGAAAGCACTGAAAATAATTTTATGTTCCATAGTTTTAAAGAACTTTCATAGTTTAATAGGATTTTTTAAAAATTTTTATTGCATTTTAGGTTTTGGGGTACATGTGCAGAACATGCAAGATAGTTGCATAGGTACACACGTGGCAGTGTGTTTTGCTGCCTTCTGCCCCTTCACCCATATTTGGCATTTCTCCCCATGCCATCCCTCCCCCGCTCCCCCCCCCCGCTGTCCCTCCCCTATTTCCCCCAATAGACCTCAGT
>CM052653.1:143142495-143164244 GCA_028533165.1 Leontopithecus rosalia
CAATTCTCCTGCCTCAGCCTCCTGAGTAGCTGGGATTACAGGCACGCGCCACCATGCCCAGCTAATTTTTTGTATTTTGAGTAGAGACGGGGTTTCACCATGTTGACCAGGATGGTCTCGATCTCTTGACCTCGTGATCCACCCGCCTCGGCCTCCCAAAGTGCTGGGATTACAGGCTTGAGCCACCGCGCCCGGCCGAAGGTAATGAGATTTTATGGAATTAAGAAGTAAAAATTTAAAGAAGGATTTATAAATGAAATCACTCAAAGAATGTGCACATCACCATTGTTGGTCCAGGTACAGCCTAATAAGTTAAATGCTCATAAAGAAAGATGAATGTGAAACAGATATTTGTTAATGAAAATGTAATGTTCGTTGAGTTTCTTCAGTCATTTGAGCAATATTTCCACTGAGACTTCTTTAGGATGTTACAACGTCTACCTCAAACATTGAATCAAATTTAAGTCATGGATTATGTGTAGGTAACTAACCAAGGATATATCCAAGATTACAATAAATTACAACTTCAGGTACTGCTTCATTTCAAGTTGTGTGAAGTAGGAAGGCAAGATCAAGGGTGTTGGGAAGAATAACTGCATTTTTGGTGACAATAAATACAGATTGCCCATGATTTAATGACAATTTTCCATAATAAAGATTAGTTTTGACTAACTCGATTCAGTAGAATTTATATTATTCCTGAAATATGTCTTAAAAAGTCTTAAAGAGAATTCCTTTTAAAAAGTTACAGGATTCGGCCGGGCGCGGTGGCTCAAGCCTGTAGTCCCAGCACTTTGGGAGGCCGAGGCGGGTGGATCACGAGGTCAAGAGATCGAGACCATCCTGGTCAACATGGTGAAACCCCGTCTCTACTAAAAATACAAAAATTAGCTGGGCATGGTGGCACATGCCTGTAATCCCAGCTATTCAGGAGGCTGAGGCAGGAGAATTGCCTGAACCCAGGAGGCGGAGGTTGCGGTGAGCCGAGATCGCGCCACTGCACTCCAGCCTGGGTAACAAGAGCGAAACTCCATCTCAAAAAAAAAAAAAGTTACATGATTCTTCCCACATAGTTGAGGCGAATGAAAAATGTGTTGCTGCAGGTCATAGGCTTTAAGATACAAATACTTGATGTCAACAGGCTCTTAATGTTATGTCTTTCATATATATACCAGATAGGGAGACTGAATATGGTTCTTTATGACAAAATTAATTTTCAGAAAAATGTATAAACTTAAATTTACAAGGTATAAATTGTTCATTCCCCAAAAACCATTCCGTTTTTGTGAGGCTTGTTAGAATACAGTTTTATACACAAATACTTTATAAAATATCAACTGGTAATGTCATCTTCCTCTATCACTCTCTTGTATGGATTGCAAATGAAAACTTATTATCTAACAGGCATTTGGTCTACCACCTTCTATTTGGGGTTTACACCACATAACTGGTTAAATACTACCTAGTGCATGTGAACTTCAAAGCCACTAATGAGATCTGGGAGCTGCTGTCTTTTCTGCTCTACCAAACCTATCTCCAATCAATTCAGGTCCTCTTACACGCACTTGGGGCAGAATTCTTGTTTCCTTCTGCGAAATTATTTGTGTCACTGTTTGATTCATGCTTCACGTGGATGTGAATTATTTCTTTTTAAAACCATTGTATTTTTAAGACTCAAGTGAATGACCCATAGTAGTCACTCACTGAATACACTCAAAATCACCAGATGAGTAAATATTATTCTCCTGCGAGCTAAAATGAAATAGGCACAGAAGTATGAAAAAGAATGAGGTTTCCGACTTCTTAGTACACACCTGGCTGGAGGTCACAGAAAATGAAGCTCAGTAGGGGAATACATTTCTCAATTTTCTCATAAACACTGAGTGTTCATGGGCCTGGGGTTAATTAAAGTTAACTATTTGCTCTAAACTGAGAAATGCTAATTGTATCTAAAATATATGTTGGGAAGTTTATAAAAATGCTACCATTTCCTGCCAGGGCAGTGAAATGTATAGTTGTGGTACTCCAAGCATCTCACAGTTAATACAGTTGGAGAAAAGCAATCCAGCTATTTCAGCTATAAGAAGATTTTTAATTTCTCTTATCTGTGCCAGCCATAAGGCAGGGGAAGCATATTGATTTATACAAATTCAGTTTTTAGCTGTTATGTAGAAGTAAATATATTTGACTAGTTTTCTCCTATAAACTTTAAAATGTAATTTTTTACCGATTAGCTGTCAATAAGTTTGTAAATTTGATAGGCAAAAAATAACTTTTGACCATTCTGGTCAACATGGTGAAACCCCGTCTCTACTAAAGATACAAAAAATTAGCTGGGCCCGGTGGTGCGTGCCTGTAATCCCAGCTACTTGGGAGGCTGAGGCGGGAGAATTGCCTGAACCCAGGAGGCGGAGGTTGCAGTGAGCCGAGATCGCGCCATTGCACTCCAGCCTGGGTAACAAGAGTGAAATTCCGTCTCAAAAAAAAAAAAAAAGAAAAAGAAAAAAAAGAAAAAAAAAAGAGAAAAAAAATAACTTTTGTACTAGCGATTGTTAAGTTTTTTTGACAGAAAACTTTTACCTCATGAAATTGAAAGGATAATTTAATTAGATTTGTTTCTAAGTGATCGACCTATGAGTTTTAAACTATTGCACTGAGGTGTGTGCTCTTTTTAATCTCCTTTTGATAAATGAGAGACGTTTGTTAGAATTAATTTCTCCAAGGCTGTATCCCTAGCAAGAGTTTGAATCCACGGAGTCAGACACCAAGCCTAATGCCATTAACTTATTTGCAGAATGACAGCAGCTTTGATTGAAAGGTAGATGTTACTGGTAATGTATGATATCTGTGAGAGTGTGTGTGTGCGCGCATGCATGTACGTATGTGTGGGAAGCATGGATGGTGTGTGGGAGAAACAGGGAAAGATACAGAGTGTAAAGAGGGGAAAGAAGAGACAGACACCCTTGGGAGAAGTTGATTCATTAAATGGGGAGGAGTGTGAGCAATAATATATCTCTCAAACCATGTTTGATATATATTAAACATGATACATATTAAAGCAAAAAGCCAACTATAGATGAATCCTTTATTGTCTTGAATAAATAGCCACCCAGGAACAGAGCCCAAACTCTGGGCTCAGGGTGCAGAGAATAAAAGCACAGGCAGCAAATGCATAAATAGCTACATTGGATTACAACAAAGTTTAAAGGTTCCGCACAACAAAGGAAACAACAGAATGAAGAGACAATATACAGAATGGGAGAAAATAAAGGGTTAACACCCAAAATACAGATGGTACTAAAACAAATCAGTGGTAAAAAATGAGTAATACCCTGATTTGAAAAAGAATGAAGGGTCAGGTGCAGTGGCTCATGCCTGTAATCCAAGCACTTTGGGAGGCAGAGACGGGCAGATCACCTGAGGTCAGGAGTTCGAGACCAGCCTGACTAACATGGTGAAACCCCATCTCTACTTAAAGTACAAAAATGAGCCAGGCATGGTGGCAGCCACGTGTAATCCCAGCTACCCGGGAGGCTGAGGCAGGAGAATCACTGGAACCTGAAAGGTGGAGGTTGCAGTGAGCTGAGATAGGGTCACTGCACTCCAGCCCGGGCAGCAGAGCAAGACTCCCTCTCAAAAATAAAAATAAAATGAACAAAGAACCTGAATAGACATTTTTCAAGACGTAAAAACGGCCACCAGAGTAAGGGACAGTGTCCAACATCACTCACTCATCAGGGAAATGCAAACTGAAACCACAATGAGGCATTACTTCACTCCTGCTAGAATAGTTAGAATAAAAAAGTTAACAAATGTTGGCAAGGATGTAGACAGGAGGTAACCCTTGCTCACAGTTGGTGAGAATGTAAGTTAAAACAGCCATTGTGGACAAGTTTGGAGATTTCTTAAAAAATAGAACTACCATGTAATTCAGCAATCCCACTGCTGCAGATATATATGAGTATTAATATGTTGAAGAGATATCTGCATTTCCATGTTTACTGCAGCGTAATTCACAATAGCCAAGACATAAAACCAACCTATGTCCATTAGTGAAAGAATGGATTTTAAAAGGTGGTATATGTCCACAGTGGCGTACTTAGCCATAATAAAGAATGAAATGCTGCTGTTATTTGTGGCAACATGGATGAACCTGCAGGACATTATGTTATGTGAAATAAGCCAGGTACAGAAGGACAAGTTCCACTTGACCTCTCCATATGCGAAATATGAAAAAGTTGATCCCATAGAGGTAGAGAATAGACTGGTAGCTACCAGAGGATGGGGATGTGGAGTGGGTTTGGAAAATGCTGGCCAAATGATATGAAATGAGTTAGAAGGAGTAAGTTCAAGAGGTCCACCGTAGAGCATGGTAATTAATAGTTAATGGCCATATATTGTATTCTTGAAAAGGAAGTGAGCAAGCCTAAAATACTGATCATAAAAAATCATAAAGATTAAATACTATTTGAATGGATTAATATTTAAGCACAATTCTTATGTCACATTTAAGTAGATTCCCCGTGAATTTTGGATAGTCTTTTTCTAATTCTGTGAAAAATGACCTCAGTAATTTGATTGGAATAGCATTGAATCTGTACGTGACTTTGGGTAGTAGGGCCATTTTAATGATGTTGATTCTTCCGATCTATGGCCATGGAATTGTTTTTATTGGCGCCATCTACAATTTCTGTCATCATTGTTTTATAGTTTTCCTTATAGAGCTCTTTCACCTCCTTTGATAAATGTATACCTAGTTATTTTACATTTTCTGTGGCTATCGTAAAGGGCATTGAGTTCTTGATTTGGTTCTTAGCTTGAAGGCTGTTGGTGTATGGAAATGCTACTGCTTGTTGTGTGCTGACTTTGTACCCTGAGACTTTAATAAAGTTGATTATCAAGTCTGGAAATACGTTGGTGGAGTTTTTAGGGTTTTACAGGTATGTGATCATGTTATCAGGGAACAGATAATTTGACTTCCTGTTTTCTAATTTGGTTGCATTTTCTTTCTCTTGTCTGACTGCTCTGGCTAGGCATTTCAGTACTCGGCTGAAGAGGAGTGGTGAGGGGAGATATCTTTGTCTTTTTGCACTTATTAGGGGAAGTGCTTTCAACTTTTCCCCATTCATTTTGAGATTGGCTGTGGGTTTGCCATAGATGACTCATTATTTTGAAGTATGTTCCTTTGATGTCCATTTTGTTGAGGGAATTTATCATGAAGCGATGCCGAATTTTATCAAGTGCTTTTCCTGCATCTATTGAAATAATCATATGTTTTTCATTTCTAGTTCTATTTATTTGGTGAATCACATTTATTGATTTATATATGAAGACCACCCTTGAACACCTCTAATAAAACCCATTTGATTGTGGTAAATTATCTTTTTGATGTGGAGGTGGATTCCGTTTGCTAGTATTTAGCTGGAATATCTGCATTTATGTTCATCAGCAATACTGGACTGTGGTTTTCCTCTTTCTGGTTTTTTGTCCTGTATTTGGTATCAGGGTGATACTGGAGCAATAGAATGAGTTAGGGAGAAATCCTTTCTCTCCCCCCCTTTTTTTTTTTGAATAGTTTCAGTAAGATTGGTACAAATTCCTCTTCTTTTAATAATCTGAGCATTTTATTTACTTTTATTATTGGCCTAAGTACAGCTTCCAGCAGTGTTTTACATAGTAACTCAGAGTTTATAGCCTTGCTTTGTTTCCAATCTTTTTTTTTTAAAACACATTCAGCACCACCCATGCTGTAAGATAGAGCTTAAACTACCAGCTTTATGTTACAATGGATATTATATACCCTTTGATCAACATTTCCTCACCTCCCGGTCCTTGACAACCACTCTTTCTATCCTGTTTCTATGTATGGCCTCCAGTGATCCTCCCACCTCAGCCTCCTGAGTAGCCAGGACTACAGGCATGCAGCAGCTCAGCTAGCTAATTTTGAGTGTGTGTATGTGTGTGTCGGGGTGGGCATGCATGCTGACTGGGTCTTGTTATGTCACCCCAGCTGGTCTAGAACTCCAAGGCTCAAGCAATCCTCCTGCTTCAGCCTCCCAAAGTGCTGGGATTACAGGTGTGAACCGCCACACCCAGCCACTTTCATAGTTTAAGATATTATTTTCTACATGTTATGGAATGAATGTTTGTGTCCCCTCAAGTTTTCTGTGTTGGAATCCTAGCCTCCAATGTAATGCTGTTAGGAGGTGGGGCCCTTGGGAAGTAATTCGGTCAAGAGGGTGAGCTCTTATGATGGAATCAGCACCTTTATAAGAAGAGATGCAAGAGAGTTGCTTCCTGTCTGTCTTGCTGTCTGCCATGTGAGGATATAAGATGGCCCTCTGTGAAACAGGAGGTGGGCCCTCCCCAAGAACCAACCCTAATCTTGAACATCCAGCCTCCGGAATGGGGAGAAATCAGTGTTTGTTGTTTAAACCACCCGGTCCATGGCATTTTGTTAGAGCAGCCCAAACTCAGACACTGCCCCAATCATGATGATATCCCCCTACGTTTCCTTCTAAATGTTTTCAAAGTTTTGCCTTTTACAACTAGATCTTTAATCAACCTGGCTTTTATTTTTGGCATGGTGTGAACCAGGGATCTAGTTTTAGTTGTTTTCCATATGAATAATCAATTGTGCCAACACCATTTGTAGAATATTCCGTCCTTTCCCCAACAATCTACATGGCAACTTCTGTCTCATTTCAAGTTGCCATGTGTCATGGGTCTCTGTTGGGTTCCTAATCTCTTCCAGTGGTCAATTTGTACATCACCTTGACAACAATTTACTGTCCTAATTCCTATGGCACTACAGTATGCAAACAAATCTTAAACCGTCCATTACCCACTGATCTGTACGGGGGCTCAATCTCACTAGGACCTTCAAAGATACTGCAACTGAGGGGCAGGGAAGGTGTGGTATTTACCTACCAACTCCCATTCCTCATGGCTGTTTTAAAGTGGACTCAAGATTTACTTTAACAATTTATGGTAAGACACACAGATATGGAAATGACTGTCCTGAAAGAAGAGGGTTTTTATACTCAGAGGTTCTTAGAAACAATAGCCATGGCATGCTTTGCAGGGATATATGGGGAGGCACCATGGTCGGTCAAGACGTCAAAGGAGCTAGGAGAAAATGTGGACAAGAGCTTTATTTGTGGCATCAAAGGGAAAGGCAAGTCAAGGCAGAGTAAGCAGGCACAGGATCAGCTATAAATAGTTTGAATAATTTCACTGGGCTCTGGGGCATAGGACTGTCCCTAGTTACGTGGTTCATGGCCCTGGGGTGATGAGGGCAGGTGGACAGCGGCCCAGTGTAAGAGCCCAATGAAGGAGGTGGCTGGAGGTGTGGGCTTTGGATTGGCTGGTTTGCATATGGAAGGTGCACTTGCAGGCGAGTCCTTTTTTTTTTTTTTTTTGAGACAGAGTTTCGCTCTTGTTACCCAGGCTGGAGTGCAATGGCGCAATCTCGGCTCACCGCAACCTCTGCCTCCTGAGTTCGGACAATTCTCCTCCCTCAGCCTCCTGAGTAGCTGGGATTACAGGCACGCGCCACCATGCCCAGCTAATTTTTTGTGTTTTTAGTAGAGACGGGGTTTCACCATGTTGACCAGGATGGTCTCGATCTCTTGACCTCGTGATCCACCCACCTCGGCCTCCCAAAGTGCTGGGATTACAGGCTTGAGCCACCGTGCCCGGCCTATTTTTTTTTTTTTTTTTTTTGGAGAGGAGTTTCACTCTTGTTACCCAGGCTGGAGTGCAATGGCGCGATCTCAGCTCACCGTAGCCTCCGCCTCCTGGGTTCAGGCAATTCTGCCTCAGCCTCCCGAGTAGCTGGGACTACAGGCACACGCCACCATGCCCAGCTAATTTTTTGTATTTTGAGTAGAGACAGGGTTTCACCATGTTGACCAGGATGGTCTCGATCTCTTGACCTCGTGATCCACCCGCCTCGGCCTCCTAAAGTGCTGGGATTACAGGCTTGAGCCACCGCGCCCGGCCAAGTGAGTCCTTTACTGTCTCTAGGAACTGGCTCACCCTGGGTGGAGCAGTCTCTTCAGGATCAGCAAGGGCCCAGCTGTCAAAACATCAGGAAATATAGGAAATGAAAAAGCATGATGAATACATTAAGGGTACTCTCGAAGGCATCAACCTATGGCATCATGTATGTGTCTGGCAATGCCAAGGGCCATGGGGAAAGAACCTTCCGCCTTCCAGGTTTGAGCAATTCTCCTGGCTCAGCTTCCTCGGTAGCTGGGACTACTGGCATGCATCACCACTCGTGGCTAATTTCTGTATTTTTTAGAAGAGACAGGGTTTCACCATGTTAGCCAGACTGGTCTCGAACTCCTGACCTCAGGAGTTCCTTCACCTCGGCCTCCCAGAGTTCTGGGATTACAGGCAGGAGCCACCATGCCTGGCCTGTTACACTATTCTTGGCCCCTCAATGACTACGTGAATATTAGGATCAGCCTGTCAAGTTCTACAAACAATTCTATTGGGATTTGTGTGGGAATTGCTTGAATTTATAGATTAATTCCGTGGAATGTTTATAGCATCGAGTACTACCATTCATAATATATATGGCATATGTTTTCATAGAGTCTGTTCTTCCTGTTAAGTCCCTGGGTAATCTTTATATTTGTCCTGGTCTTTTTGTAGTGCTATAACAAAACACCTGAGACTGGGTAATTTACATGCAACAGAAGTTTATTCTCTCAGTTCTGGTGGTTGGGAAGATCAGGGCTCCAGCAGGCACGGTGTCCAGTGAGGGTGTGGTCTCCGCTTCGAAGATGGTACCTTGAATGCTGGGTCCTCTGGAGCAGACAAACACTATGTTTCCATGAGGCAGAAGGAACAGATTTACCACCACCTCAAGCCCTGTATAAGGTGCAAATCTCATGCATGAGACCTCGCCCTAATGACTTACTCGCTTCTTAAAGGCCCCACTTCCTAATACTGTCATCCTGGCAATTAAGTTTTAAAGGAATCTGGGGAGACGCATTCCAGCTACAGCAATGCTCTTCATGAAAGGTCTCTGTACACTTTGCTGGATATATTCTCAGGATTTTGTTGCTATTGTGAATAGAATCTCTTTTCTATTACATTTTCTAATTTGTTATTTCTGATGCAAAGGAATGCTAATAGTTTTTTAAAGTTGATCTTGAATTCAACTTTGCTAATTTTTTTTTACTAGTCTTAATAATTGTGTATTCTTCTGGACTTTCTTGTGAAGACAATCATATGGTCTACAAATACAGGTAGTTTTCTTTACAGTTTAAAAATTTTATTTTCTTCAGCCACTCTTTTAGTAGAGATGGCGTATCACCATTTTGGCCAGGCTGGTCTCCAAATTCTGACCTCAGGTGATCTGCCCACCTCGGCCTCCCAAAGTGCTGGGAGTAGAGGCCTGAGCCAGATTTCTGAAAGCTTGAGTATACAGTCAGTATTGGGCTGTGGGCTGCTGGGCCAGGAAGGAGTGCTTGTTTTTCAGGGGTTAACTATTGAATTGATGAAGGAGGATTATAGCTACAACCAGCTTAGAGATGGACATTTTGACACAGCAGGCAGAAGTGGAATTTAGTGCTGGGGAAGGAAGCAGGCTTGTGAAAGCAGCTCTTTTGGGGAGGCTAGAGTCCTGTGTCAATGTCCTCAGCATGTTCATCAGCTGCTGGGGGAGTGCAGGACGGGATTGAAACACAGGAGAACTTTCTGGATGATAGAAATATTCTATATCTTGAAAGGAGGTGGGCTATGTGCTTAATGCATTTGTCAAAACTGATCAAAATGTACACTTCAGATCGAGACATTTCACTGAATATAAATTTTATCTTAAAAACATTTTTTAAAAGACAGATGGGCCGCATGCAGTGGGGCACACCTGTAATCCCAGCCCTTAGGAGGCTGAGGCAGGTAGATCACCTGAGAAGCTCGAGACCAGCCTGGCCAACATGGTGAAATCCCGTCTTTACTGAAAATGCAAAAATTAGCCAGGCATGGTGGCACATGCCTGTAATCCCAGCTACTTGGGAGGCTGAGGCAGAACTGCTTGGACTCCAGGAGGCGGAGGTTCTATCTCAAAAACAAAAGACGCATGAAGGTTTCCGAATGTCATTAAAGGCAGAGTAGCTGATTATAGATTAGCCTCCCCACAAGAACAGTTAGAAAAACTGGACAAAACTGTGCTGTGCCCCTACCCCCGCCCAGAAACAACTGTTGGAAGGTAACTGGAGACCTCAGCCAGGACATGAGTGGCCAGGCCTAGAAGGTGGCCCCGACAGTCTGTAGGGGTTTTCCCCACATTCGGTGACTGGTAAACAGCATAGGGCCTGGAGCTAAGAACCTGACAATGAAGGGATAGTTAAGAGGCTGGAAAGCCGAGCTGAAAGTCTGCCACTCACAGGGCTGAAATGACAGGAGAATGTGGGCCCCAGTGAGGAGTTGGCAGCTTGGTGGGAACCCTGGAAGGGCCACCCCTAGGAGTCCAAATGGATAAATTAGACCAGCTGTCACAAAACCTACAACCTGCTTTGAACCAGCGTAGTCCCAAACTCGCTGACGGTGATCTGCCCTCACTCCGACTGTGTGCCATAAAGTCAACGTCAGTCCTCTCTGGAGGCAGACACAAGTTTACCAGGCCTGCCATCTGACCAGACTAAGGGAGAAAGACCAAGAGATACAACATACATAGAGAGTCCTCAGGCAGAAACTTCTTTACAATAACTTTTATCAGCATAGTAAATTTTAACTGTATTTTCTTTTTTTGAGACAATCTGTTGCCTAGGCTGAAGTGCAGTGGCGCGATCCCAGCTCATTTCAACCTCAGCCTGCAGGGTTCAAGCGATTCTCCTGCCTCAGTGATCCCCCTACCTCAGCCTCCCACAGTGCTGGGATTACAGGCATGAGCCACCACACCCAGCCAGTATTTTACAACAACTTAATTTTTTTTTCTTTTCAGGTTGGTGCTTGGAGCGTATCTACAGTCCCATCCTGGCTTATAAACCTCTGCGCCTTGGTGACAGTGCCCACTTTCAGATGTTAATTATCTTACCCGGCTCTACAGAAGAATGGCAGGCAGGGGTTGCTGCCTAAGCCTGCTTGCTCCTGAGGGTTCTGGATCCTACTTGGCACAGCATGTTCAGGTGGGTTGTCTCGGGCAGAACCCTCCCTGGCCTCTCCTTTCGCAGGCTCTTCGAAATCTTTGGAGGGAGGCAGGGTGCTGAGTGCCTTGCCAGCCCTGCCCTGCTCCGGCTGCCCACCCTGCCTGAGGGCTCTACTCACCACTCTGCCTGCTAGTAGCCCCAAGCTCCTGGGGCTCTGGGGCCCATGGAATGGGCTCATCATTAGGGTCTGGGCAGCTGTCAGCAATCCCTCATGTCCCTGGTCTTGTTCGCTGGCAAGCTGCACCAGCTCTACCTGGAGGGAAGGGTGCACAGCTGCCATGCCTGTGCCCACCCCAACCCCTGCAGAAATCAGAAGGCAGGAAACCAAGAAATAAGGGTGTCTGGGAGGGACCACTGTGGGATGCAGTAAATATGGGAAGGGGGAGTCAGACTCACCACGGCCTCTCGGCTCTCCAGGTTTTCCAGGATGCTGCTCATGGGCCGAACCACCTCCTCCCGCTCCCTGTCCTGTCAATCTCCTATGTGGGGTGGTCAGAGAGGCCCTCAGCCAACCCAACAAGGAAGGTAAGAGTGGGCCCACCTCTTCCCCCACCCTCACTGTGTAACCCTGGGCCAGCGCCTCCCCAGAGGGAAAGGCAGATGTTTTTTGTATTTTTTTGAAGAGCCAAGGTCTCACTGTTGCCCAGCTGGAATCCCAGTACCAATCAGCACGGGGAGTTCTGACCTGAGCCAGTTCACCCATCCGTAGGCAACCCTGGTGCTCCCCCACCCCTAGGAGTCACTATATTGATGCTGAACTTAGTGTGGACACCCAGTTGGCATGATGACCAGCTGTTCTAAAGGCCTCTTCCAACTCCTCAATCCTGTCCCCTGTTCTTCCTGGGGGCTCTCCTTCCTCTGAGCAGTCTTCCCCTACCTTCCTGAGGGAGAGCCATGAGGCTGAACTGCGCCTGTAGCTGCTGGTTCTGGATGGCAGCTTCCACGTGCTCCTAAGGGACCAGGAAAGAGAGTGAGAAGGCAGGAGGTTGCTAGGCTGCCCCCCCTCAGGGCCCTGCCTTCAGCAACTCCCTCATTTAGGTCTCCTGCAACTGTTGGTGCCACCTTGGCCAGAGCTTTGCCCTGAGCTTCCTGCTACTGCAGCAGTAACTGGCTGTGCAGCGCCTCCTTGTCAAAGGTCAGCTGCTGATAGGTGGCCATGCACTGCTGCAGAAGACCCAGGAACCCGTCTAGCTTCTGCTGATGTAGACTCTGAGCCTTTTCAGCTCCACCAGCAAGACAGGCATCAGGGTAGGTAGTGGCTAGCTTCCAGATTCTGGGCCCATAATGTAGCCAGAACACTGTGGGGCTGTCACCTACACAAGCCCCTAGCCCCTTGCTCCAGGACGAAGTGACTCCCTCCCTTGCCTAGAGCACCATCCCTCCCCAGCCTCAAATCTCACACCCTTCTTCCCACCATTTAAACTGTAGGCCACAGACTGGTGGAAAAGCAGAGGGAGCCAGCCTCCACCTGCCAAGTTGTGATGAGGTCGACCTGCATGATCTCCAGGGTTTGCACACGCCTGTGCCTGCTGCTCTACGGCTCGGCCTTCCACCACAGTTCCCAGCGTCTCCTCCAGCTCCCGCAGCCTCACCTCCTGCTCCTGCATTGTGTTCCTGTTCACGGATCTTCTGCTGTTCCAGCATCTTGTGCTCCTGTTCCCGGATCTTCTCATTCTGCTTCCAGATGTTTTCATCCTGTTCCTGGGAGAGGCGTTCCCAGAAATTATTTTCATTCAGCTGTTCGTGGACATCTCCTTTGAGTCTATGAAGCTCCTGCTGCTCCAGCATCTTGTGCCTTGCTCACAGCTCTTCTCCTGCTGCTCCAGCATCTTGTGCCCTTGCTCCTGGATCTTCTCATTCTGCTTCAGCATCTTGTGCCCTTGGTCCTGGATCTTCTCATTCTGCTTCTAAATCTTTTCTTCCTGCTGCTGGTACAGGCAACTCCAGAATTTATTTTCATCCAGCTGGGTTTGGAGTTCTCCTGCCACTCTCTCAGCCTCCTGCCTCAGGTGCATGGCCTCCTCCTGTAGCTGCTGCTGAAATAGTGAAACCTCAGAAGGAAATTGACTCATGAGGTAGCCACAGAATTGTTATCTACAAAATAATGGTTTTCAACCACGACGCTTTAAAATTTTTTTATAAGTCCTAACCCTCAGATTCTGATTCCCCAGGCAGGGCCACAATTGGTAGATTTCTAACACACTCTAGAGGATTCTATGGCAGGACCAGCACCAGGACCCAGATTTTCCAGCTCTGGCTGGAGTCTCCCCCATACCCTGCATGATCCCTAAACCACAGCCCCAGATGGATGGGGCTCCCACAACCCCCAGGGCTGCAGCCTCTCACCTGTGGCAGCAGGAGCTTGGCCCTAGCCAGCTTTCTTTGTAGCTCCTGGGCATTGAGCTGGACGCTGGACTTTTTGGACTGCAAGGACTCAGTTGTTCTTCTTCTGCAGCTCCTCATTGATTATACTATGGCCAGAGGCAGTAGAGAAAGGCATGAACGAAGAACAGAAAGAAACACTTTGCTGATCAACCCTCTACCCTCACCCCACAACCACCACAGAACCGTGGCTCTGGAAGGGACCCCAGGAATTAAAAGTCACAGGTGGCAGGCCAGAGAGAAGACATGAGTTGCCCGAGGCTACCCCATGAGTCACTGGCACGGCCAGCACTAGAGCTTTGCTGGGCACACACGCAAAGCTCTATGACCACCTCACCATGCTCACCTGTATCCCCACCTCCCAGCACTCCACCCACGCTGAGGGCCCCCAGACCTCCCATCCCACCTTCCCCCATCCTATGTGTTCCTGCACAGTTCCAGACTCAGGCCGTCCATCTCCTCCTCGTTGCACTGCAAGAAAGGTTAAGTCAGGATGCAGCAGCTGGCCGACAGGAATAACGGCTGCAGTGACGACTCCACAGCAACACCTCCTCGCTCTCAATCATTCCTGGCATGTTCCCAAGGGATGCCCATGGTCTTATTTGTTTTTTTCTTTTGCTTTTTGAGATGGACTTTCACTCTTGTTGCCCAGGCTGGAGGGCAATGGCATGATCTTGGTTCACCACAACCTCTGCCTCCCAGGTTCAAGTGATTCTCCATGTTGTTCGGACTGGCCTCAAACTCCCAACCTCAGGTGATCTACCCACCTCGGTCTCCCAAAGTGCTGGGATTACAGGTGTGAGTCAATGAGCCTGGCCACCATGCCCAGCTAATATCTGTACTTTTAGTAGAAACGAGGTTTCACCATGTTAGTCAGGCTGGTCTCAAACTGCGGACCTCAAGTGATCTGCCTAAGCCTCCCAAAGTCCTGGGATTACAGGCGTGAGCCACCGTGCCTGGCTACATCCCTTGTTTTTGCTTAATGTGTACTGGCATATCTTTATCAAGCTCTCTCCTTGATGCAAACTTTCCATCTTTTCGTATCCTCACACTTTATATATGATGGACTGAAACAGCTGGATTTTATCAATCAATCAGTCTAACTTCAGTCCATTTCCATTTGTTGGGACTGAGTTATGTGGACTGCTTCTATGACTTTAGAGCTTCTATACCTTAAGAACTTCTATTTCTCTCGCTTTGTTTCTTTGTTTGGTTTTGAGATGGAGCTTCACTTGTCACCCAAGCTGGAGTGCAGTGGTGATCTCTGCTCACTGAAAACTCCACCTCCCAGGTTCAAGCAATTCTCATGCCTCAGCCTCCCCAGTAGCTGGAATTACGGACGCCCGCCACCATGCCCAGCTAATTTTTGTACTTTTAGTAGAGATAGGGTTTCACCATGTTGGACGGGCTAGTCTCAAACTCCTGGCCTCAAGTGATCCACCTGCCTCAAATTGCTGGCATCACAGGCGTGAGCTACTGCACCCAGCCTTTCTAATATAATTTTAAGATTTCCTTCTGGGTCCACTGAGACATACTTTAGACCTCTTTCTGATCTCTCTCCCCACCACCCTACCTACTTCTGCCCCATCATCTATCCTCATTGTCTCTGTGTAACATTCTGCCTTTTGTTTTTGGAGATAATCGTCTAATCAATCAATTCCCTCTTCTGATATCTAATCCATCTACTGAATTTCTTATTTTAGCAATTACATTTTGTACTGATTTTATTTTACTTTATATTATTAAGACAGAGTCTTACTGTCACCCAGGCTGGCACCAACATTTCTCAATGCAGCCTCCTCAGTGCATGCCTAATGTAGCTAGAACTATAGGCACAGGGAAAAAGAGTTAAAATACATGAATTAAAGACTAGAGCCTAGCACATAAAAGTTCACCTGTTACTAGTTCTAGACAAGAACTCAATTTTGCAAAACTTCCAAGTACATAGAATTTTTAACTTACTAGGGTATACTGCTGGGAGAAGGCCTTGACACGTGTGATGGAGTATGTTGTTTGCGGAGAGGCAAGGGGAAGGAACACTGAGCCATCCCCAGGCAGAAAACTGTTAGAATTGTAAACAATATGTACTGGTTATGCACTAGTGAAACTGGTTATGCACAGTTTGCAAATCACAGGCTATCTGACCTTGTCCCCATCGCTGACTCGCAAAGAGTGCTTTCTAGCTCATTTCTATTTTACTAGTGAACAGGCACTATCTGCCTGTTCAGTCTGTCTTTATTCCGTGAAGAGACACTGAGCACCTGCTTATTAAAAATAATCACGGGCTCACAAAGAATCAATACGTGGGTCAGAGTCTGCTCTGGGCTTTCAGCTGGGAAATGCTGTCAGCTCCCGACATCCCACTCTGATCCCACTTTTGCACTTTATACTGTTTCTTAACTCCTTCAGCACCGCCAAAGGAATAGGACTCCACTACCCAGCCGGTCTCAGCAGGATACATACCAATAATAAATTTACAACAGTAGACATGGTTATCTACAGTACATCAAACACAGACTAAAAAAACAGACCCTAAAGCATTAAATGGTAATTAATTCATATCTCTGATTTTCTTATACTTCTATATTTTCTATAGATCACTTTTGTAACAAGAAAACAAAGCAAATGAAAATGCAATTCATTCTCTCAAAAAGTCAAGAAAAAAGAAGGCTCATAAAGTAACATATGTTCTAGGGTTTAGGTAAAATTCTTAATAAAATTACCTTATTTGCTCCAAACGGCATTCTGGTTTTGCCTTCAACTAAGGTGGCATTCGTTTACATCATGACCCATTCCATTCAGTAGGCACTGCTCCAGCCCTGCAGGAAGAACAAAACATCTCTAGAATACAGCAACGCTCCTCATTCCCTCTTGGCAAGGCCTAACAAAATGGCATATAACTCAACAACAGCAAATCGGTATGAAAAAGTCTGCAGTCAAGGGGAAGGTCACACTGGACCATTTCCAGAATCTCACAAAGAACAACAAACCTATGTTCTAAATGCCTAACATGAGCAAATTAGAACCTTAAATAAAGGTCAGTCTTAATGCCTATCCTAGCATAGATCCAGCACCAAGTATAAAACCACTTTACTGGTTTACCATTTTCATTCTTGAAAGTAGGAGGTATTTAAAAACAAAAGCAACTAAAATTTCTTTAAGAGGAGAAGCTATTACTTAAGAACTTTCTCCTTTCAATCTGACTTACCTCATCAAAACACAATATTAAGAGTGAAAATAGTCACCTGTTTTGTGAGACGTTCCATAGGAAATGCTCCTCTACCCAATACATACCTTAAAAGAAGGAAGGAATCATACAAAATTCTCTCAGGAATTATTCCTCCGGAAACTGCTTCTAAGTGGCATTACTAAGAAAGTATGCACACAAGTAAAGAAAGCATGCAAACATAAAATAGTTGTGAGGGATACACAACTATGGGTATGTAGTTATTTCTTTATTAGTAGAGTGTTACTCTGTTACCCAGGCTGCAGTGCAGTGGCACGATCTCAGCCCACTGCAACCTCTGCCACCCAGGTTCAGGGGGTTCTCCTGCTTCAGCCTCCCGAGCAGTTGGGATTACAGGCACATGGTACCACATCTGTCTAACTGCTATATTTTTAGTAGAGACAGGGTTTCACCGTGTTGGCCAGGCTGGTCTCAAACTCCTGACCTCAAGTGATCCACCAGCCCTGGCCTCCCAAAATGCTGGGATTACAGGCGTGAGCCACCCCACCCGGCGGACTACAGGTAATTTAAAAATTCTAATGCTTTTTAGTCTAATCACTCAAATTCTACTCCATTTTTTCAAATGGCTCCTAGAACAGAATACTTTCAAATTTTTATGAAGTCAAAAACTAAGAACTTAGCCCTAAATATTCCAAAGAATAGGGACGGAAGAACCAGTTTCCTTAACTGACATTAGAGTGTTCCTTTTTTTTTTTTTTGAGACGGAGTTTCGCTCTTGTTGCCCAGGCTAGAGTGCAATGGCGTGATCTCGGCTCACCACAACCTCTGCCTCCTGGGTTCAGGCAATTCTCCTGCCTCAGCCTCCTGAGTACCTGGGATTACAGGCACGTGCCACCATGCCCAGCTAATTTTTTGTATTTTTAGTAGAGACGGGGTTTCCCCATGTTGACCAAGTTGGTCTCGATCTCTTGACCTCCTGATCCACCCGCCTCGGCCTCCCAAAGTGCTGGGATTACAGGCGTGAGCCACCGCGCCCGGACCTAGAGTGTTTTTTATCCTTAAATGACGTTAGAGTCTTCTTTACCTCTGAAACTTTCTCGACCATCACATTACAGTCAACAGTTTTTCCTCCAACAATGGCACAGGAATCAGAAGGTGGTTCTGGGATGTGAAGAGCTGATGAACAGGGTTAAAAAGTGGCTATCAGTAGATGAGAAAGGTAATCTAGAGCAATGAAACATGTAACTGAGGCTATGCATGCACGGTGGCTCATGCCTGCAATCCCAGCACTTTGGGACACTGTAATGGGAGGATCTTTTGAACTCAGGTGTTCCAAGATCAAGCTGGGAAACATAGTGAGCGTTCATATCTACCAATCAAAAAGATTACCCTGACATGGTGGCACATGCCTATAGTCCACTTGGCAGGAGGATCCTTGGGGCCTTGGAGACAGTGAATTATGATTGTGCCACTGCACTCTAGCCCAGGTGACAGAGCAAAGACCCCATCTCAATACCAACAAACATATGACTAAATCCACCACTAAGGCAAGAATGGAGAAGTGCAGCTGAGATCAGCATGTTAATGAACTACTGGTATAAACTACAATTACATAACCACAAAAGTCCGGGTTCTAGAGATTTACACACACTTACATATTTAAATGGTCTTGCCTCTGAGTCTTCCTAATTTTTTCTAATATTGCCAAATTTTCTTTTTCAAGTCCACCATCCTCTGACTTCTTCCCACTAACAGGCTCTTCCTGCTTCATCTCATAGTGATCTAAGTCTTCTATATCCTGCAAAAAGAAAAAAAAATTACCTTATTAAAGGTGTTACTCTCTTCATAGTTTCTTATGCCAAAACTTAAATTATTCTTGGCTCAGTGGGAGACAAGAACCAGAATATGTCTATACTATAAAGGAGAGAAAAAGCCCCCACATTCAATTCAAGAGGTTCCTTCCTTTTATATCCCATCTTTTATTTAAAAGCTAAACTCTGGGCAAAGCAGATTAAAAGTTTTGTACAGTCCCATTACCAAATAAGCCAACATACATACATACATACATTAATTCATTCATTCATTCCCTTGGTGGATGAGTATGTGTGGTGTCTGTGAGGTGGGTATGATATGTGTGTGGGGTGTGTGTGGTATATATAGGATGTGTGGTGTCTGAGGGGGGTATGATGTGTGAGGTAGGTATGATATGGGTGTGGTGTGTGTGTAGTGTATATGGGTGTGTGTGAGGTAGGTGTGTATAAGGTATATAGGTTAAGTGTGTGGTATGTCTGGGAATGGTATATATGTGGTGTGTGGTGTGTGAAGTTGGTATGATATGTTTACTGTGTGTGGTGTGTGAGAGGTGGGTATAATATGTGTGTGGGGATACGATATGTGTGTGGTGTGTGGTGTATATGGGTTAAGTGGGTGGTGTGTGTGAGGTAGGCATGGCATATATGTGGTGTGTGGTGTGTGAGGTGGGTATAATGTGTGTTGTGTGTGTGACAGTGGTATTGTATCTGTGTGGTGTGTGTGGTGTATGTGGGTGAAATGTGTGGGATGTGTGAGGTGGGCATGGTGTATATGTGGTGTGTAGTGTGTGAGGTGGGTATGTGTGTTGTGTGTGGTGTGTATGGGGTATGTGTGCGGTGTAAATTGGGTATGATACGTGCCTGGGGTGTGAGATGGGTATGATATGTGTATACTGTGTGTGAGGTGGGTATGGTATGTCTGTGGTGTATGTGTGGTGTATATGGGTTAATTTGTGGGGTGTGTGAGGTGGGCATGGTGTACATGTAGTGTGTGGTGTGTGAGGTGGTTATATGTGTGTTGTGTGTGGTGTATATGGGTTAAGTGTGTGAGGTCTGTGAGGTGGCTATGGTATGTATACGTTGCATGTGGTGTGTATGGGGTATGTGTGTGGTGTGTGTGAGGTGGGTATCATGTGTGTGTGGGATATGTGAGTGAGGTGGGTATGGTATGTGTCTGGTGTGTGTGCTGTATATGGGTTAAGTGTGTGGGATATGCGAGGCAGGCGTGATGTATGTGTGTTCAGTGTGTGAGGTGTGTATGATATGTGTGTTGTGTGTGCTGTGTATGGGATATGTGTGAGGTTGGTTGATGTGAGGTGTGTGTGGGGTATGTGTGTGAGGTGGGTATGGTATGTGTGTGTTCTGTGTGGTGCGTATGGGGTATGTGTGTGGTGTGTGTGAGGTGGGTATGATGTGTGCTGTGTGTGAGGTATGTAAGTGAGGTGGGTGTGGTGTGTGTGTGCTGTAAATGGGTTGTGTGTGGGGTATGTGAGGCAGGCGTGCTGTATATGTGTTTAGTGTGTGAGGAGTGTATGATATGTGTGTAGTGTGTGCTGCGTATAAGGTATGTGTGTGGTGTGTGTGAGGTGGGTATGACGTGTGGTGTGTGGGGGGTACGAGTGTGAGGTGGGTATGGTATGTGTGTCTTGTGTGTGTTGCATATGGGATATATGTGTGGTGTGTGAGGTGGGTATGGCATGTGTGTGTTGTGTGTGGTGCATATGGGGTATGTGTGTGGTGTGTGTGAGGTGGGTATGATGTGTGGTGTGTATGGGGCAGGTGGGTGACGTGGGTATGGTATGTGTGTAGTGTGTGTGCTGTATATGGGTTAAGTGTGTATGGTATCTGAGGTGGGCGTGATGTATATGCGGAGTTTAGTGTGTTAGGTGTGTATATGTGTGTTGTGTATGGGGTGAGTATAGTGTGTATGAGATGGGCATGGTATATACGTAGTAGTATATGGTGTGTGAGGTGGGTATGATATGTGTGTTGTGTATGGGGTGAGTGTGGTGTGTCTGAGGTGGGCATGGTATATATGTATAGTATGTGGTGTGAGGTGGGTATGATATGTGTGTTGTGGATGGGGTGAGTGTGCTGTGTGTGAGGTGGGCATGGTATATACGTATAGTATGTGGTGTGTGAGGTGGGTATGATATGTGTGTTGTGTATGGGGTGAGTATGGCGTGTGTGAGGTGAGCATGGAATATATATGGTGTGTGAGGTGGGTATGATATGTGTGTTGTGTACGGGGTCAGTGTGGTGTGTGTGAGGTGGGCATGGTATATATGTAGTAGTATGTGGTGTGTGACATGGGTATGATATGTGTGTTGCAGATGGGATGAGTGTGGTGTGTGAGGTGGGCATGGTGTATATGTATAGTATGTGGTGTGTAAGGTGGGTATGATATGTGTGTTGCAGATGGGGTGAGTGTGGTGCGTCAGGTGGGCATGGTATATATGTAGTAGTATGTGGTGTGTGAGGTGGGTATGATATGTCTGTTGTGTATGCGGTGAGTGTGGTGTGCGTGAGGTAGGCATGGTATATATGTAGTAGTATGTGGGGTGTGAGGTGGGTATGATATGTGTGTTGTGTGTGTTGTGCTTCGGGTGAGTGTGGTGTGTGTGAGGTGGGCATGGTATATATATAGTAGTATATGGTGTGTGAGGTGGATATGATATGTGTGTTGTGTATGGGGTGAGTGTGGTGTGTGTGAGGTAGGCATGGTATATATGTAGTAGTATATGGTGTGTGAGGTGGGTATGATGTGTGTGTTGGGTATGGGGTGAGTGCGGTGTGTATGAGGTGGGCATGGTTTACATATATATTATGTGGTGTGTGAGGTTGCTGTGATATTTGTGTTGTGTATGGGGTGAGTGTGGTGTGTGTGAGGTATGTATGGTATATATGTATAGTATGTTGTGTGTGAGGTGGGTATGATACGTGTGTTGTGTATGGGGTGAGTGTGGTGTCTCTGAGGTGGGCATCGTATATATGTATAGTATGTGCTGTGTCAGGTGGGTATGAAATGAGTGTTGTGTATGGGGTGAGTGTGGTGTGTGTGAGGTGGGCATGGTATATATGTATAGTATGTGCTGTGTGAGGTGGGTATGATATGAGTGTTGTGTATGGGGTGACTGTGGTGTGTGTGAGGTGGCATGGCGTTTATGTAGTAGTATGTGGTGTATGAGGTGGGTATGATGTGTG
>CM052653.1:143164744-143194063 GCA_028533165.1 Leontopithecus rosalia
ATACAGGCTCTTTTCTTTACTTTATAAAGCCCCGGATAGGCTGGCACTAACGTGGCATGTCACTGCCGCACGTTGAGGGCAGGAACTGGCTCCTGCTCCAGTTTGCATCCTCTGTGCCCAGCACCAGGCCCGTCTGCTCAATGCAGGATGAGCAAGTAGCTTAAGCAAGTAGCTCCACCCAACCCTCACAAAGAGTGGAGCAGCAGAGAGCATGAGCAGCCAAGATGAAGTCCTCACAGGCTTCTTTGATTCTTTCCACTAGATGAGATATGCTCGATATCTGAGGGATGAACAGCAAACAAAATGTGCTTTATCCATACAATGGGGACGGGAATCAACCCTAAGAAGGAAGAAATTCTGATGCATGCCACAACACAGATGGGGCCTGAGGACTTCAGGCAGAGTGAAAGAAAGCCAGTTGCAAAAACACAAATGACTGTGTGATTCCACTCAGATGTGGCACCTGGAGTCGTCAAATTCACTGAGACAGAAAGTAGAGGCCAGCAACCGTGGCTCACGCCTGTAATCTCAGCACTTTGGGAGGCTTAGGCAGGTGGATCGCCTGAGGTCAGGCGTTTGAGACTAGCCTGACCAACATAGTGAAATCCCATCTCTACTAAAATGACAAAAAATTAGCCGGGCGTAGCGCCAGGCGCCTATAATCCAAGCTACTTGGGAAACTGAGGCAGGAGAATCACTTGAACCAGGGAGGTGGAGGCTAGGATGAGCTGAGATCACGCCATTGCACTCCAGCCCGGACGACAACAGTAAGACTCCCTCCGGAAAAAGAAAAAAAAAAAGAACCCACCAGGGTAGGGCTGCCAGCAAACAGCGGCAAGCTCCAACTTTATCCACTCATGCCCTGGACTATGCCCGGAGCCCCCGCAGGGTCCATGTCAGTGTCACCCCAGGCCTCCTGCCCAGGAGATTCTAAGTTCAGGAGACCCTCTCCAGCCCAGGCTGCAGGAGGAGGCAGCCCCCAAGATCATCCAGGAGTGAGTACAGAGGGCAGGGCGTCCTGGACACTCCGGACTGGGAAACCCAGATCATGTCACCTGCATCGCGGCCGCACCTCCTGGGAGGGGAGAAACCCCTGCCTCACCTCACTGGAGGGACCCTGACCCAGAGGCCTGAGAAAAAGTCACCTGCAGGATGCAGACTCCTGCCAAGCTGCGCCTTAGGAAAACTTGTCCCCCTTCAACCTGCAAAGCTCTCAGGTCATTATTTCTAAAACCACTGTCCTTTCTCAAAGAGGACGGAAAATAGAAAAATAAAACAACCACCAGGAAAACACACACACACACACACACACACACACACACACACACACACACAGAATGAGGCACAAGAGGTTGAAGAGGTCAAAGGCAGTTTAACCCCCCCCCAAAAAAAAATGCCAGACGCATGATGCCGAGTGTGGAATTTGGGGTGCTTCACCCTCCGCATGCCCATTTAGGAGCTGACTGCACTCACCCATAGATTTATGTCTAGTCCCTGCCTGGTCGTATCTGAATAGATCTGAAAAAATAATAGTAATAAGCCTTTCTCCTGCTAGTAAATACTAAATTAGGTCTGGCAGCCCACTCTAAGGGTCTGCTCTCCAGCCGGTCCCGCAGGGCACACCCCTAGCGGGTGTCCTCCCACCATGCTTCCTCCGAATCAGCTCGGGAAAGGAAGTTCGCCTTCCTGCCTGGGCACACCAAGACCCGCTGCCCGGCCCGTGGAGCCCTGCTTGGGGGCCGGGGGCCTCAAGGTTCTCCTTCACCATCTGCGGCCACAACTCCGGCCAGCAGCCTTGCCAGGCAGTGCCTGCGGTGCGAAAGGGGCCTGGCCGAGGAGCAGGCCTGCGCCGCGCCCCCAGCCCGGCTCCTGCAGCCAGGGCAACCAGGTGTGGGGTTTTCAATTGACAAGTTGTTCCCCCTGAGCATTATAAAGGGAAAGGGAAAGGGCGAAGATCCGGGCTCGGGTTCCCCGGGGGCAGCGAACCCAGAGTCAACACCAACCCAATGGCCGCCAGGCACTGGAACTTGAAGCTGGCGCCAAGCGGGGCCTCGGAAGGCACCAGCGGCCAGGCCAGCCCCGCGGGACACTAGCGGGCGCCCCGCCCCCGCGTGACAGCGCCTCGAGCAGGCACCAGGTGGCCCTTCGCTGCGGCGTCCCGCGCCGGATACGAGAGCCGCCGCCAGGTCCCCGCTGCACTCGCCCGCCGGTCGTGGGAGGGGAAGGGGGCCAGTAGGAGAGGAGTGGTGCCGCCGGGTTCACCCCCAGATCCCAGTAACCGCCACCCCGCAGCCCCGCGGCCCCGCGGCCCCGGCGAGCCCAGAGGGCAGCGCTCGCGAACACTCCGGCCGCAACCTCCGCGCCGCCCCCCACGCTTCCGGGTCCCTGCGGCGCCGCACGACGCCCCAGGTTTCCAACGCCAGCGAGTCAGGCAGCCCGGGTCCCCCAGCTTACCTGGGCAGGGCGCGGGGCTGCTTCAGCGCCCTGCCGTCCCGCCCCGTCGCCGCTCGCTCGGTCCGCGAAGCCGAGCCCCTGGCAGCCCGCCCCGAGCAGCACACACCTCCCGCTAAGGAGCCGCGAAGCCGCAGAACGGCGGGCGCGTCCCGGAAGCGGCCTACGGCAAGCCCGGAGGGCCTCCTCCACCGCGCGCACGCGCACTCCCCTGGGGCTGCCGGACCCGCCGCCCAGTCCGGCCGCTTCACCCCGGCGTCTCTTGGATCACTGGGGCCTGAAACGCTTCCCGGCCACACCGCGCGGCGGGAAGAGAGGGAGGACGAAGATGCCTCCGTGCCGGGCGTGCGCGAGCACCTGCGCCCCTGGCCCCGGCGCTGGGACAGTCGGCAGGGCGGGCGGGTGCACCCGGGACGCGGGTCCGCCGGGAGGGTCTCCCTGACGGGGCTGGAGCCCAGACGCTGGAAGGCGCGGCGCCCCGAACGCTCCAGGCCCTGGAGAGCGACGGGTTCCCGAGGCACTACCGCCCTGCGTGCTGGGGAGCTGCAGGGGTCTGGTCCCGCGGGTAGAGCCGGTGAACGGGAGGCTCCCGCCCTGCCCCGGCCGCCACGCTGCGCCCTGCTCACTCGACCCCGCGCAGCTGTAAGCGGGACCCTAGAGCAAGGAACCCTCGGGGATCGCGGCCTCCGAAAGCCCCATCCGGCAGGGGAGGCCCCCTGCTGCCTCCCCACCGCAGCTCCCCTGGGCGCGTGCAAGACTCCCAGTCTTCCCTACCGGTCCCCTCTCACCCCCAGCACCCCGCTTCCGATACCTGTGCTGCTTTAGCCCCCAGCCCTAGGGCCTCACTCCGGGCCATTCTCTCCTTGCAGTCCTCAATGGAGAGGACCCTGACCTCCGCGGGGCCCTGGGGAGCACACCCTCACACACATCCCCAGGGGAGCCAGCCTTCTGCCCCCACAGCGCGAGAAATTCCTTGGAGGCCCTGGAAGGTCGCGCTGGAGACTCCAGTGTCACCTTCGGCCCTCTGGCCCTTTCTTAGAGTCCCAGGTAGATGTGGTTAGCCGAGGGAGACGCACAGGGTGTCTTGTCTGGGCAGAGCAGGGGCCCAGGTGCCTCCCTCCCTGAGCGATTTGCCCTTTTTTCTTCTTGTGGCCGGATTAGGTGAAGCTGTGTCCGAAGAGGGGCGGGTAAAGAAGGAAAGGGGTCCTGGAGGGTGAGGAGAGCCCATCTTCCTGCTGCCCTGAGGGCCCGAGCTGAAACCCTGAGAAGTGGCTGCGAGAAGCCGAATCCTGAGTTGCGCTAGGGTTAGATACATTGCAGACTTGGCCCCTCCACCCTGAGCCTGAGTTTAGACAGCAGCTGCGGAAATGAATGGGATTCAAGATGGGGACTGAGAAGGCACATTTGCATCCTCTCCTTCGATTCAACTGATGGATCAGTGTTTTTAGGTCGAAGCCACAGCAACAAAGAGGGCAGAAGGAAGTCGTTAGCAGATGAACGATTTCATCTGGAAGATGAAACGGATTTAGAGACCTGTGGGGTAGATTAGAGGGCACAAGCCCAGAAAATACGCAGAGGGTGTGGAGCGCAGGGGAGCTGACCCATCCACTTGTGAGATCCTCAGGGAGCCCCCAGGCTCCAGTGCAGGTATCACGGAGGGCAAAGTGGAAATGGGGCCAGAACAGGCAGAATAAATGAAGATCCAGTATGGATAGTGAATGCTCCTTCCCCAATATCATGGATGCAGCCAAGGCACTTACCCCAAAGAAAAAAGTCAGAGGTTCTCTTCAAAGAGAGTTGTGTACACTGCCTGGTGAGAGTGGGTGCTGCTAATGTACTTTTCGGTCCTCTGGAGGAAGCCCTCCTCACTATGGCATTTAGAGGTCCACTAGTGTAATGACTGGTTCCCACTCTAAGCTCTCCCCACATGCACGTAACCCCCATCAGCCTGTCCATAAAACTCTTTTAGATAAAAAAGTACAAGATGGAAGGTAGCCCCATATATTTTAGAAAAGCTTCCAAAGTGAAGGAGAAAGAACCAAAGAAGTCCTCAGATAACTTTCAAAGAATAAAAGATTAAAAAGAAAGAAAATGTGTATCCTCAGGAAAGTTCAAGAAAATACTATAAAACATCTTGAAAAAGATACAGGAAAATGGAACAGAGAAACAATTATCTTTTCGAGGGCTGTGGTAAATACATAATATAAAATTTACCATTTCAACCGTTTTTAAATGTACAGTTCAGTGGCTGTATTAGACTATTTCACACTGCTAAAAAGATACTACTCCAGACTAGGTGATTTACAAAGGAAAGAGGTTTAATTGACTCACAGTTCCACAGGACCGGGGAGGCCTCAGGAAACTTCCAGTCATGGCTGAAGGTGAAGGGGAAGCAAGTACCTTCTCCATGTGGTGGCAGGAGAGAGTCTTTGTCAGTGCAGGAAAAAGTACCAGTTATAAAACTATCAGATCTAGTGAGAATTCATTCACTATTAGGAGAACAGCATGGGGTAAACCACCCCCCTAAGGCAATCACTTCCCATCAGGTCTCTCCCTAAACACATGGGGATGACAATTTAAGATGAGATTTGGGTAGGGACACAAAGCCTAACCATATCAGTAGCATTAAGGATATTCACACATTGCTCTAAAGCTGTCACGGACGACCCTCCCCAGAACTCTTTTTTTATCTTGCAAAATGGAAACTATACCCACCAAGAAATAACTACCCATTCTCCAGTGCCATCCATCCTGGCAACCACCATTCTACTTTCTGTCTCCATGAATTTGACTACTCAGGCTGGTCTTGAACTCTAGGGCTGAAATGATCCACTTGCCTCAGCCTCTTAAAGTGCTGGGACTACCTATCTCAATCAGCTTTACGGTAGCCTTGAAAACCAAGCATCATACAATGATGTTATCTGTTCAAACAAATCACAAACAAAAACAATAACGAACCACGGGAGGGGTCAGAATGTGATTGGAGCCACCTCAAAGCCCGTCTCCAGAGGACTGTGGCTAACATTAATGAATTATTAAAAGTTTCTTTGTGAGATCAAGAATGAGATATAGATGCCTAATACTATGGTTTCTCTTCGATATTGTAATCAAGGCCTTCAAAAGTGCAGGAAGACGAAAAACAAGTGAAAGAATTGAGGTAGAAAAGAAATAAAACTGTCTCTGGTCCAAGATGACACAATAGGATATCTAGCAAAATAATGAAAAAATCTGGAAAAAAAAAACACTATTTGCCCTGTGTGGATGCTTGCTTAAAAGCACCATTCTCAGGATTTGTCTTTATTTTACCTGACTTAGTGCCTTCTCTAGATAAACAACGTATCTCCTGAGGGCATCTGTGCAAAAAAGAAAAAGAAAAAACTAAGGTCAGAAGAAAATTGTTTCCTATTTCCACTTCCTGAAGTACTGCTGCCAGCTGGGCAGACAAGTGGCTGACCAAAAACTTAAAATGCAAAACTGGGGAATGAGCTTTCTCTTGGCCCTTTGATAAAGCTCAGATATAATCTTGGGTGTTTAGGGGGTCAGTTGCCGCTCTGTGCAAGGCTATGGGCATGTGTGGGATTTTGTGTGCTGTTTTACCTCAAGAAGATCTGAGAGGGCCCCATGCTTTCACTTCTGGATGACTTAGAAGCTCTAGGTAATAAAGAATTAAAGGTAAAGTAGTAACCAGCCTGTCAGAGAATCAGAGCATTGACCGTGTGCCCCGACACACACACACACACACACACACACACACACACACACACACACACACACACAGATTCAATCAACATAGGCTGGGAGATTTATTGAAACAAGGTATTTAAGGAAATGTTCATCCATTCATTAACTAGTGACCAAGCTAATCAGGCAGAGACTTCAGTGGCTGGATACACAAAGACACATAGATTTTAAAGATCTCATTGAGGGAAGTCCCTGAATAAACATCAGCAATAACCATTAGTAAAAACAAATTTTGAGAATGAAATCTGATTTGCATTATATCATGCAAGTCAATTCACAGTATGTAACATTGACAACATTCAACAGTAAGTTACAAGACGTGGAGACACAGAAAATGATGGTCTGTCCACAGGGTAACCTGCAGTCAATAGAATTGTCCCTGAGAAAGCCCAGAATCAGACTTAATGAACAAAGACTTGCAATCAGCTACACTTGTCCATAAAACTAAAATAAAACTCCATGTCTAAATAACCAAACAGAACCATAAGAAGGATATTCAACAAGAGATAATATCAATCCATAAATACTATTTTAAGAACATACATTTTGAATATAATGTATTTAAAAGAGCTTAACAGCAGATTTGAAGTGGCAGGAGAAAGAATCAAGTAACTTTAAGACAATTGAGATTATTCAGTCTATGGGACAGAAAGATAAAACTTCAGTAATAATGCAAAAAGTAGACATAAGATCAACAAGCTTGGAACTTAAAGTTTAAAAAATAGTAAGGAAAAGAATTTGAAAAAACTCTGAAAATCAATCAGACCTAATATACATCTACAGAATATTTCCACTCAAGAACACCAGAATATACAATCATCTCAAGTGTATATAAATGTCAATAAACCACAAGTTAGGCTATAAGACAAGTCTCAATAAATTTTAAAGTATTTACATTATACATATGTCCCACCACAAGGGAATGAAATTTGAGAGGTGATGGACGTGTTAATGAGCTTGATTTGTGCAATCATTTCACAATATATGTGCATATCAAAACATCACATTGTACATCTTAAATATGTACTTTTTTTTTTTGAGATGGAGTTTCACTCTTGTTACCCAGGCTGGAGTGCAGTGGCACGATCTCGGCTCACCGCAACCTCTGCCTTCTGGGTTCAGGTAATTCTCCTACCTCAGCCTCCTGAGTAGCTGGGATTACAGGCACGCGCCACCTTGCCCAGCTAATTTTTTGTATTTTAGTAGAGACCGGGTTTCACCATGTTGACCAGGATGGTCTCGATCTCTTGACCTCATGATCCACCCGCCTCGGCCTCCCAAAGTGCTGGGATTACAGGCTTGAGCCACCGTTAAATATGTACTTTTAAAAAAATTTTCTTGAGGCAGGGTCTTGCCATGTTGCCCAGGCTGGTCTTGAATTCCTGAACTTAAGTGATCCACCTGCCTCAGCTTCCCAAAGTGCTGGGATTACAGGTATAAACCACCATGCCTGACCCAAATATAGACGTCTTTTGTCAATTATACCTCAATAATACTGGGAGCAATAGCCAACAAAAGAAAAAGAAAATTTAAACAAGCCAGTATTTATTACACAAATCAAAACTATTACTTTAAAACCTTCCTCCCCAAAAAACGTGCAGATCTAGTGAGCTAAAGAAAACTCCCTGGTACTTGACAAACTTCTCTGGAAAATAAAAAAGAGGAAAGATTTCCCAACTTGTTGATACCAAAACAAGAAAGACAATATCCGTACCAAAAAGAAAATTACAAACTAATTGCTTTTATGTATACACAAAAAATTCTGAATAAGTTATCTAATAGAATAGACAATAAAGAAATAACATACTATGGTCAAGTGTCATTGAGTCTAGGAATGCAAAAGTGTTGTAACATTCAGAAATCAGTTGATATAATTTACCACATAGAGGAATTTAAGACCAGCCTGCTGGCCAACATGGTGAAACCCTGTCTCTACTAAAAATACAAAAATTAGCTGGGAACAGATCCAAGATGGCCAAATAGGAACAGCTCTGGGGTGCAGTTCCCAGTGAGAACGAAGAGGGCGAGGGATCACCGCATTTTCAAATGAGTTTTTACTGCCCACAGACCAGGAGATTCCTGGGCGGAAAAGCACCATGAGTCTCCAGCATGGCTGTTTCAGCTGGCGCAGCGGGTCTCCACACAAAAACTCACACAAATCTGGGCAGCCTTTTCAACTAGTGCCTGGACTGTCTGGGAGACAGAGTCGCCCATTCAACTGAAAAAAAGGGGGCTGAAACAGGGAGCCAGGAGATCTGGCTCAGTGGGACCCACCTCCACAAAGACCAGCAATCTCAAATGCTCTGGATTGAGAGTTTCACAGCAAGGACAGCTGGACCTCGGACGGTCCAGCTCTGTTGGGGGAAGGGCATCTGCCATTACCGAGGCAGTCCAGCATTACCAAGGCAGTCCATGATTACCAAGGGAATCCGCCATTACCGAGGCAGTCCACCATTACTGAGGCAGACCTCCATTACTGACGCAGTTCTAACTATAACTCTATAAACAAAACCACAAGGAAGTTCACACAGCAGCTGCACAGAGCCCATGGCAGCTCAGCAACACCACTGCTGGCAGACTGTGACTAGACCACCTCCTTGCTGGGCAGGGCATCTCTGAAAAAAGGCAGCAGCACATCAGGAACTTATAAATAATGCCCCACCTTACTAGGGTAGAGCACCAGGAAAAAAGGCAGTTATGAGTTCTGCTGCAGCAGACTTAAATGTGGCTACCCAGCAGTTCTGAACAGAACAACAGAACTCACAGCTCAGCACTGGAGCTCCTATAAGGGACAGACTGTCTCCTCAAGCAGCTCCCCAACTGCTTGAGGTAAAGACCATCAAAACAATGAAGAAACTACATCAACTAATGGGCAAAACAACCAGCTAGCAACAAAATGGCAGTATCAAATTCACACATAACACTATTGACCTTAAATGTAAATGGGCTAAATGCCCCAATCAAAAGACACAGACTGGCAAATTGGATAAAAAATCAAGACCCATCAGTGTACTGCATCCAGAAAACCCATTTCATGTGCAAGGATACATAGAGGCTCAAAAGAAAGGGATGGAGGAAGACTTACCAAGCAAATGGAGAGGGAAAAAAAAAGCAGGAGTTGCAATCCTCGTCTCTGATAAAATAGACTTTAAACCAACAAAGATCAAAAGAGAAAAGAAGGTCATACCATAATGGTAAAAGGATCAAAGCAACAAGAAGAGCTAATGATCCTAAATATGTACACACCCAATACAGAAGAATCAGAGAAATAAAGCAAGTTCTTTATGACCTACAAAGAGACTTAAAGTCTCCCACTATTACTCTGTGGGAGTCTAACACTCCACTGTCAATATTAGATGAACGAGACACAAAATTAACAAGGATATCCAGGACTAGAATTCAGATCTGGACCAAGCAATCCTAATAGACATTTACAGATCTCTCCACCCCAAATCCACAGAATATACATTCTTCTCAGCACCACATAGCACCTACTCTAAAATTGACCACATAATTGGAAGTAAATCATTCCTCAGGAAATTCAAAAGAACAGAAATCATAAGAAACATTCTCTCAGACCACAGTGCAATCAAATTAGAACTCAGGATTAAGAAACTGACTCAGAACCGCACAGCTTCATGGAAATTGAACAACTGGCTCTTGAATGTTGACTGGATAAACAATGAAATGAAGGCAGAAATAAAAATGTTCTTTGAAACCAATGAGAACAAAGATACAACATACCAGAATCTCAGGGACACATTTAAAGTAGTGTCTAGAGGAAATTTCATAGCAATAAATGCCCACGTGAGAAACAAGGAAAGATCTAAAATTGACACCCTATGTCAAAATTGAAAGAGCTAGAGGAGCAAGATCAAAAAAGCTCAAAAGCTAGCAGAAAACAACAAATAACTAACATCAGAGCAGAACTGAAGTAGCCAGATTAATAAAAAAAGAAAAGAGAGAAAAATCAAATAGATGCAATAAAGAAAGATAAAGAGGATATTACCACCAATTCCACAGAAACACAAACTACAATCAGAGATGACTACAAATAACTCTGTGGACATAAAGCAGTACATCTGGAAGTAATGGATAAATTCCTGGACACTTGCACCCTCCCAAGCCTAAAGCAAGAAGGAGTTGAAACCCTGAATAGACTAATAACAAGGGCTGAAGTTGAGGTAGCAATTAATAGCCTACCAACCAAAAGAAACCCAGGTTGAGATGGATTCGCAGATGAATTCTACCTGACATACAAAGAGGAGCTGGTACCACTCCTGAAACTATTCCAACAATCCAAAGAGACGGAATCCTTCCCATATCATTTTATGAGACCAACATCATCCTGATACCAAAACCTGTCAGAGACTCAACAAGAAAAGAAAACTTCAGGCCAATATCCATGATGAACATAGATGCAAAAATCTTCAATAAATTACTTGCAAGCCGATTGCAACAGCACTTCAAAAAGCTTATCCATCATGATCAAGTAGGCTTCATCAACACTCGTTCAATATACACAAGTCTATAAATGTAATTCACCACATGAACAGAACCAAAGACAAAAACCACATGATCATCTCAATAGATGCAGAGGAGGCCTTCAACAAAATTCAACAGCCCTTTATGCTAAAAACTCTCAATAAATTAGGTATTGATGGAATATATCTCAAAATAATAAAAGCTATTTACGACAAACCCACAGCTGATATCATACTGAATGGTCAAATACTGGAAGCATTCCATTTGAAATCTGGCACTAGGCAAGGATGCCCTGTCTCACCACTCATATTCACTATAGTATTGGAAGTTCTAACCAGAGCAATCAGGCAAGAAAAAGAAATAAAGGGTATTCAATTAGGAAAGGAGGAAGTAAAATTGTCTCTATTTGCGGATGACATGATTGTATATTTAGAAGACCCCATCGTCTCAGCCCAAAATCTCCTGAAACTGATAAGCAACTTCAGCAAAGTCTGAATCAATGTTCAGAAATCACAAGCATTCCTATACACCAAAACAGATGTAAAGAGAGCCAAATCAGAAATGAACAGCCATTCACAATTGCTACGAAGAGAAGAAAATACCTACGAATACAACTAACAAAGGATGTAAAGGACCTCTTCAAGGAGAACTACAAACCACTGCTCAAGGAAATCAGAGAGGACACAAACTGATGGAAAAACATTCCATGCTTATGGTTAGGAAAAATCAATATTTTGAAAATGGCCATACTGCCCAGAGTAATTTATAGATTCAACGCTATCCCCATCAAGCTACCTATGATCGTCTTCACACAACTGGAAAAAAACACCTTAAACTTTATATGGAACCAAAAAAGAGCCCACATAGCCAAGTCAATTCTAATCAAAAAGAACAAAGATGGAGGCATCACACTACTTGACTTCAAACTATACTACAAGGCTACAGTAATCAAAACAGCATGGTACTTGTACCAAAACAGAGATATAGACCAATGGAACAGAACAGAGGCCTCAGAGGCAATGCCACACATCTACAACCATCTGATCTTTGTAGAAACCTGACAAAAACAGGCAATGGGGAAAGGATTCCCTGTTGAATAAATGGTGTTGGGAAAACTGGCTAGCCATATGCAGAAAGCAGAAACTGGACCCCTTCCTGACACCTTACACTAAACTTAACTCCAGATGAATTAAAAACTTAAACATAAGACCTAAAACCATAAAAGCCTTAGAGGAAAACCTAGGCAAGATTATTCAGGATATAGGCATAGGCAAGGACTTCATGACTAAAACATCAAAAGCATTGGCAACAGAAGCCAAAATAGACAAATGGGATCTAATTAAACTCCAGAGTTTCTGCACAGCAAAATAAACAATCATTAGAGTGAACTGGCAACCAACAGAATGGGAAAAATTTTTCCAATCTACCCATCGGACAAAGGGCTGATATCCAGAATCCACAAAGAATCAAAACAGATTTATAAGAAAAAAACCCATTCAAAAGTGGGCAAAGGATATAAACAGACACTTTTCAAAAGTAGGCATATATGAGGCCAACAAACTTATGAAAAAATGCTCATCAACACTGGTCATTAGAGAGATGCAAATCAAAACCACATTGAGATATCGTCTCACGCCAGTTAGAATAGCGATCATTAAAAAATCTGGAGACAACAGATGCTGGAGAGGATGTGGAGAAATAGGAACACTTTTACACTGCTGGTGGGAGTGTAAACTAGTTCAACTATTGTGGAAGACAGTGTGGCGATTACTCAAGGACCTGAAAATAGAAATTCCATTTGACCCAGCAATCCTTTTACTGGGTATATATCCAAAGGATTATAAATCATTCTATTATAAAGACACATACACATGTATGATCGTTGCAGCACTGTTTGCAATAGCAGAGACCTGGAAGAAACCCAAATGCCCATTGATGATAGACTGGACAAGGAAAATGTGGCACATACACACCAGGGAATACTATGCAGCCATAAAATCGATGAGTTTGTTTCCTTTTTAGGGACAGGGGTGAATCTGGAAGCCATGATTCTCAGCAAACTGACACAAGAACAGAAAATCAAACACCACGTGTTCTCACTCATAGGTGGGTGTTGAACAGTGAGAACACATGGACACAGGGAGGGGAGCATCACACATTGGTGTCTGTTGAGGGAGACTAGGGGAGGTACAGCAAGGGGGAGGGAGTTGGAGAGGTATAACATGGGGAGAAATGCCAGATATAGGTGACAGGGATGGAGGCAGCAAACCACATTGCCATGTATATACCTATGCAACAATCCTGCATGTTCTGCACATGTTCCCCAGAACTGCACATGCAATTATATATATATATATATATATATATATATACACACATATATATTTACCACATAAACACAAAAATGGCAAAAAAAGGCACAGTCATCTTAAGCACAGAAAAAGATTTCCCAAAGTTCAACAAACATACAAAACAAAAATCCCTATCAAACTGTAACTAAAAGCCAATTTAATTAATGTGGTTTTCAAATTGTACAAAAATCATATACCAAACATCATACTTAGTGGCGAATTATTGAAAGCTTCTTTTTGAGATCAAGAATGAGACATGGGCCGGGCGCGGTGGCTCAAGCCTGTAATCCCAGCACTTTGGGAGGCCGAGGTGGGTGGATCACCAGGTCAAGAGATCGAGACCATCCTGGTCAACATGGTGAAACCCCGTCTCTACTAAAAAATACAAAAAATTAGCTGGGCATGGTGGCGCGTGCCTGTAATCCCAGCTACTCGGGAGGCTGAGGCAGGAGAATTGCCTGAACCTAGGAGGCGGAGGTTGCGGTGAGCCGAGATCGCGCCATTGCACTCCAGCCTGGGTGACAAGAGCGAAACTCCGTCTCAAAAAAAAAAAAAAGAATGAGACATGGATGCCTCATTCTGTGTAGTACTGTGCTTTCTATTCAATATCATAATAAATGTCTTAGAAAGCATAAGAAGACATAAAAAAACAAGTGAAAGCATTCAGTTAGAAAAGAAGAAATAAAACTGTCCCTGGACCCAGATGAAACAATTTGATATCTAATAAAATACTGAAAAAATTATCAGGACCACTGGAGACAAGTGAAATATGCAAAACACAATTGCATTTCTATACACCCGTGGCAAACAACTGGAAAATATATTTTTAATATTACCATTAACAACAGCATTAAAACATTCTACATATCTAGGGGAAAAGATCTAGCAATTTATATGTGAAACCTACACAGAAAACTACAAGTGATAATTAAAAAGTCTGAAATAGGTGAAGGGATATACAATGTTCATCGAGTGAAAGTCTCAATGTTGTAAAGATGTTAGTTTCTTTCCAATTCATCTATAGATTCCACATGATCACAATCAATCCCAGCTAGATTTTTGGAGCAGATAGTGACAACTTGTTTTCAGGATTTTCATAAGAACGAAAAAGAATCAAAAGAGCCAAGGCAATTCTTCTTGCATAACATCACTATCAGAGGGTTTATAATATCTGCTATCATAACCTGTTATAAAACTATAGTGATTAATATGGTGTGGTTGTGGTACAAGAATAGACTAGTAACCAATGGAATAAAATGGAGTCCAGAAACAGACTTACACATAGAAACTCACCCAGTTATTGACAAAAAGGATACTACACTTCACTGGAAAGGAATGGCCTTATCAACACACGTTGCTGAATCATGTGGATAATCATACTGAAAAAATATAGTTTAATCTCACACTGTACTAAAAAATCTTGTGAAGGTAGATTTCAGTTATAGTCTTGGATTAAGCAAAGACTTCTTAAGCAGAACACATAAAGGAATAGCATAAAGGGAAAAAGGATATATAAACTATCCTAAAATTAAGAAGTTCCGCTTATGATATATAGATCCCATTAAAAGAATGAAAATAAAATCTACAGATTGAAAGAAATTATTTGTAATATATATTGCAAAAAATAATTTCTGATATATTATTTATATCTAGAATATAAAAAGAAATACTACATTACAAATAAAAGAGACACAATTCAATTTAAAAATATTCAAACAAATTAAACTGAGTTCAAAAACTATGTTGGTCAATACACACATAAAAATGTGCTATGCTCCATTAGCTGTCAAAAAGTTGTATCTTAAAACCACAGTCCATATTCACCAGAATGGCTGTCAAGAAAAGGAAAAAGAAAAATGCCAAATGCTGGCAGGGATTTAGAGCAAGTGGGACTCTCAGAGCCTGTTGGTGGGAAAATAAAATTGCATAATCATTTTAGAAAATATTTGGGATTATCTAAAACCGAACAAATGCGGGATCCAGCAATTCCACCTTTAGTTGTACATCCAACGTAAATGTATGCCTACATTCAATAAAATGTATATGAGAATGTTGTTCATAGCAGCACTGTTTATAATAATCCAAAACCTGAAATACCCAAACGTCCATTAAAAATTGAATAAATGGGTAAATACACTGTGATATATTTACAAAATACACTACTATATGCAGCTATACGGATTAAGAAACTGTAACTGTTCACTCACAATGACGACTCTCAGACACCTAATATAAATCAAAGGAAGCCAAATACAAAAAGTACATTCTATATGATACAAATTTACATTAAGGTTAGTTACTAGCCTGCTGTTAATTTTTATAGAGCTGTACATTTATGATGCATGCAGTTTTCTGCAGGTTTATTACACATCAATTACAAAGTTCAGTAAAAAGTAACCCCGAGGAAATCCCAGTGGTCACCATCATTAGAGGTGGTGGCTTTATGTGTTTTCAATATCATCTTCAACCCTCCCCTCCCTGCTTTCTCCTCTTCTTTTCTTCTCTCTCTGCTTCCTCTCTCTCTCAGTGGAAAATGACCTGTTTCTCAACTTTAACTTAATGAGGCAAAAGTCACATTTCAAGGACAGTGGCTTCAGGGATAGATATAGGGTTTTTCCTCTAAAACTCTTTAGATTAACCAGATAGAAGCACGCAGAGAGTTTCCATCAAGATAATCTGTTTTGCCTTAGATCTTACTAGACTTAAAGAGACAAAAGAAAATTGGCTTGGTTTGAGAATAGGATGTTCAGAGCAGCAGATTTAATTTTGCTATAAAAAAAACCCTCTAAATGTTATTTTTCCTGAAAGTCATGATGTTTAGCATTAGTATAGTTAATATATGAATTTGGCTTTGGGAAAAGGTGAAGTTCCTACACAACAAGCAAATGTTAAAAGAAAAAGTGATGTCAGAAAACAAACCTAAATTTATTAATTGATTACAATTAATGATTCTGAGTGAGCTGGTAACAGTTCTCTGTGATAATTGGCCCATATTCTAGAGAAATACATGAGACATATAATCCTGTTTCAGACTGTTTTACATATTCTATGTAAATTATCATGCAAAATTTTTTTGGTCAATGAAAGTAAACAGCCTGGATTATTTATTTATTTTAAAAAATTTTTAAATTTTTAAATTTCTTTTTATTTATTTATTTTTAATAATTAGCGTATCTCGGCCGGGCGCAGTGGCTCAAGCCTGTAATCCCAGCACTTCGGGAGGCCGAGGCGGGTGGATCACGAGGTCAAGAGATCGAGACCATCCTGGTCAACATGGTGAAACCCCGTCTCTCTTAAAAATACAAAAAATTAGCTGGGCATGGTGGCGCGTGCCTGTAATCCCAGCTACTAGGGAGGCTGAGGCAGGAGAATCGCTTGAACCCAGGAGGCGGAGGTTGCGGTGAGCCGAGATCGCACCATTGCACTCCAGCCTGGGTAACAAGAGCGAAACTCTGTCTCAAAAAAAAAAAAAATTAGCTTATCTCAGAAAGTTGTGGGGACATAGTGAAGTGTGGGCTCCACCTCATGGTAACCTAGGTAAAACGCAAGGATGGGTCCAGGAGCATGGGTTGTCTGCTAAGGACCGTCCTCACAGCACCCCTGTAGAGACAGGGAGTCCCATTCCATCCTGAAGACATGAGTGTGTGTCTACAACTTCATCCTTGAGGGGTGTGTGTGTGTGTGTGTGTGTGTGTGTGTGTCTTTGCTGGACTATTTTTTTCTCCTGACTTTTAGACCCATGTGTTTTGTGCTTGGAACAGATCTAACTATTCTCATTGTTTCTAGTATAATTTCTATGCAGAAAATTCTTGAATTCAAACATTAGCCTTCCTCGTGGACAGATGTCTCAGGCACACGCCTCCTTTTGCACTTCAGTGTCAAACTCCACACTCCAAAGTCAAATGTCCTCAACACAAACCTGCTTCCTCAGCTCCAATATCCTCCCACTCAAGCATTGGGCAGCAGCACACAGGGCAATGCTTTGTTTCTCCTGCCTATTTTTCCTTCCGATAGGCCCCTTCTTAGTCCACAACTTGTCTCTTTGTTATCACATTGGTATATTAATTGGTTTTCTTTGTTTTTGTAGCATGTCCCATCTACAATCCCATCCATAAAGAGTTATTCTAAAATACTCCATTCTAATAGTATTCTAAAATACTACTCTTACCAACACATTCTCCCTAACTTTCAATGACTATTTAGCCCCGTTTAAATACTTGCTCTGTGCCAGGCACCGTGTCCATTGTTTTAGATTGATTGACTCTAAACTTCACAACTTGGCAAAAAAGGGCATGCTTAATTTTAAGGGGAAAAAGTTAGTTCAGAAAAGTACAGCCAGCTGGATATCGCACAAGAAATTCATCAGAGCCAAGGTAATACGCCATCACCAGGGTGGCATATTAACAATCTTGGTGGCACCGGGGTAACTTCTTCTCCACAAGGCAAATTCACACTTTGTTAACTCTGCATCCAAGGAATTCCAGGTCATAGCTCCCACCTTCCCTCCAAACCTGAACTTGTACCATCTTCAGTGGAAACCATTTTCTTCTCTCTCTCTTTAGAAGACCAAGCCACAGCTCTGGGGAGCCATAAATGTCTACCTCAACTGTGCAACAAAATCCTAGAGCTAGTTTCCCCTATCTCACTTGAACTCTGTACTCACCCCTCAATCTCTCCCTATCCATCTACCCACTACTCTCCCAGCCTCTGGTAACCATTATTCTGTTGTTTACTTCTGTGAAATCAACTTTCAGATTCCACAAATGAGTGATCATAGTGGCATTTGCCCTTCTGTTCTTAGTTTATTTCACATGATGGACCGTACTCTAGGTTCATCCACGTTGTCACAAATGACAACATTTTATTCTTTTATGCTGGCATAGTATTCCATTGTGTATACATACCCCATTTTTAAAATCCATTCCTTCACTGAAGGATGCTTAGGTTGATTTATACTTTGGCTATTGTGAATATTCTGCAGTCAACACAGGAGAGCAGATATGTCTTATCATACGGATTTATTTCCTTTGAATATACACACAGTAGTGAGAATAGTGTTAACCATTTTTAGATTCCACATATAAATGAGATCCTAAAGTGTCTTTCCGTGCCAGGCTTATTTCACTTAGCATGTGTCCTCTGGGTTCATTCACGTTGTTACAAATGACAGAATGTACTTCTTTTAAAGGCAGAATACTATCACATTGTATGAATACACCCCGATTTCTTTATCCATTTGTCCACAGGTGGACATTTACATTGTTTCTATATCTTGGCAGTTGTAAACAACGAGCAACGGACATGGCAGTACAGATCTCTATGAGGTGCTGGTTTCCTTTCTTTTGAAACGTATGCCCAAAGGGGATGCTGGATCATTTGGTAGTTCTATTTTTAATTTTTTTGAGTAATCTCCATACTATTTTCCATAATGATTGTACCAGTTCACACTAAAGAATAAAAATGGGTACTTTTACCTTACTTTATGAATTTTATTATTATATTTAAGGAATACATGATGTTATGAGGTACATATGTAAAAATGATCATTATGAGGAAACAGGCTAACCTATCCATCATCTCAGAGAGCCAGTTTGAACTGTTTTCAGTAATTCAAAAAAGGAACAGCCCTTCTCTCTTTTTTTATTTTTATAAGTCAGTTTGAACTATTTTCACTAATTCACTATAATTTACTATAAAAGTGTAATTAAGACACACTAGTATTGATTCAAGAATTAATAAATGAAGCATTGGAGTGGAATGGAGAGCCACATAACAGACCTACACGTTAATGACAATGTCACACGTGCCAAAGTTATCACAGCGGAAAGCTGAGGAGGAAGGACAGCAGGGGTGCCAGGAAAGTTGGTTATCGCCATGAGAAAAAAGAAAACAAAACTTGTTTCTATGGCCAGGTGTGCTGGCTCATGCCCGTAATCCCAACGCGTTAAGAGACTGAGCAGGAGGACTACTTGAGTCCAAGAGTTCTAGATCAGCCTGGGCAACATAGTGAGACCGTCTCTACAAAAAAATGAAAAATTAGCCAGGCGTGTTGGCACTTGCCTGTAGTCCCAGCTACTTGGGAGGCTGAGGTGGGAGGATTGCTTGAACCCAGGAGGTTCAGGCTGCAGCAATCCAAGATCACACAACCGTATTCAGCCTGAGCAACAGCAAGAATCTGTTTCAAAAAAAAATAAAAAGGTCTCTTACCTCATATTATTTATTATTTACAAAATACTCCAGGAGGGTTAAGGTCAGAAGAGCAAAGACAAACTCTAAATTTGTTATAAAAAATGAAGAGGACTTTGTGATAAAGATTTCTTAAGATTGTTAAAAACATGAATCAAAAAGTAGAAATAATGATAAATACTATATGCATATTTTCCAAATCAAAGTGAAGCCATTAATGATTAAAAAAAAAACGGCTTGACAAATAGAGCAGGGAAGGCCAAGAAGAGAGAGTTCTAATTCTTTTCTATTTTTATTTATTTATTTATTTATTTTGAGACGGAGCTTTGCTCTTGTTACCCAGGCTGGAGTGCAATGGCGTGATCTCGGCTCACCGCAACCTCCGCCTCCTGGGTTCAGGCAATTCTCCTGCCTCAGCCTCCCGAGTAGCTGGGATTACAGGCACGCGCCACCGTGCCCAGCTAATTTTTTGTATCTTTAGTAGAGACGGGGTTTCACCATGTTGACCAGGATGGTCTCGATCTCTTGACCTCGTGATCCACCCGCCTCAGCCTCCCAAAGTGCTGGGATTACAGGCTTGAGCCACCGCGCCTGGCCAGGAGTTCTAATTCTTGTATGCCTGATAACAAAGTATCACAAAAGGCTGCAAAAAACACAACCTTGTACAAAGGCCATTGTAACGTTGTAATCTTATACGAAAAATACTCTGTGATGTCATCTGCCTAGCAACCGTCTGTCCAACCTTGGACTGGAATCACTGTGTTCAGGACGATATCGTAATCCTCCTCCTCATTACCTTTCAAAACGACTTCTTCGACTTCCTCCCTGAATATGCTCACAGTTTACCATGACTGTACATACTGTCATCACAATGCTTTAAATATTCCCAAATAAATATATATATACATATTTTTGAGACACAGTCTTTGTCCATTCAAGTGATTCTCCTGCCTCAGCTTCCTGAATAGCTGGAACTACAGGCGCATGTCACCAGGCCTGGCTAAATTTTTCATTTTTCATAGCAACACGGTTTCACCATGCTAGCCAGGACAGTCTAGATCTCACGACCTCATGATCTGCCTGCCTCAGCCTCCCAAAGAGCTAGGATTAAAGGCATGACCCACTGCACCCGGCCACTAAATATATTTTATTTTAGGGAGTCCTTCTGTTTGTTATTTAGGTTGACAACTGCTAAAATACTAAGAACTTCAGTCATTAAAAAAAGGAGAAATTTAAAACACAAGCAATTATCTGGATTTGTTTTACCTTCTTTTGTTTATGGTTTCTTTTCTCACCATTTGAGAAAGAATGAAGATCTAAAGAATACAAAATGTTCTATAAAATAATGAGGAAAAGACAATACAAAAAATGGGGGGCAACAGACACCCACGTAATTCACAGAAGAGTAAGCACAAATGGCTAGTATGCCATTTAATAACCAATTAAATGAAAAGAGAGAATACAGCAAGGTATTTGATTATATCCATGTGCAGTGGCAAAAATTACTTTACTGGAAAAATCTCATTGCTGATGGTAATAGAAACGTAGCAGTCTGGATCTGTTTAAGGGCCCCTTCTTGTCCGCTGTCCTGGGCTATACTCAAAACTATCAGCTTTTCAGGTCATTTGGTTAATGAGTTGGGAGAGCACACCCAAATGAGATATGAATTGCCTCCAAAGAGACCAAGTAAGAATTTGTGGTCATAGGAAGCCCAGATGCAACAATTTTTCCTTCACTTTGGGAGGGATTCCCCCACCACAGGAACCCTAGAAACTTCAGAGAGACAGAAGGTCCATGAATATTTATGAGATCAATTTCCTGAGACACTTACATTGCAGAGTCATTGCTACTTCCTGCTCACCAAGTTCAATTAGTAAAACATCACAAAAGTAATAGATCAGTGTGATGTGATGTGGGAGGGAAAAGTGACCCATCAGGTGCAGGCTGGAGTGTTGATAAACGCCTGTGGTTGGACAGTAAAAATGTATTTCTAGCCCAGTCAGCTAAAATCAAAGTGCTCCTGGTGGTCTTCACTAACAGATATAAAGAAAACAAAAAGGGCGTTCTTGAGATCAGTAGCTGTAAATCAAGTACCAAGGGATAGTTCATCGGCTCAAGCAACAAAACCACATCTGGAAGAGCAGTTGCAACTGGAGCCACCGTCTGAATAATTTATGACAATCCACTATCATGCTCCAATATTGGTCTGTCTTCTCCGTGGACCAAACTGGTACACTGAACAGAAACGTGGTGGGAATCAGGACCCCCGGATCCTGATAGTAGCGCTGATTTTCGCGATCCTTCCAGAATGCTGTATTGCTTGTGGCTAATTATTTTTGTAGGGAAAGCAGCAGTTCTAGGCGCTTCTCTGTGGCCTTGCCTACCGTAATAGCCCTCCCTCCACAAGTTGGAAACCTGTGGATTTGGGGATTCTGCCAGTTGCTGAGACTGTCTCTCCTATTATGAATTCCAGAATTAAGGAAATAAGTACAGGCTGGGTTCAGGAAGACGGCCGGTCAACTATGAGGCAGGTGTGAGCTAAAAGTCCATCGATTGCCTGACCTGCACAAAGACCTGGGCTGACTGATGGGAATTAGTGACAGTTTAGAGCCAGAAATCCCTTAAAATTCTTATTACTTTCCTTTCCTCAAGGCAGTCACTATGACAAAGGCTGTGGGCACCTTTGAGGATGGCTGGGACAAAAATCAGTGTCACAAGTTTCTGACATTGTATTGTGTTCCGTCCTCAAGGGAACCTTCTCTCTTAATTCAAAGGGAATAATTCTGTAAGTGGGTTCTAGTTTGTGAATTGATTGTGGAGCCATAACTCTTTTGATGATTTAAGTCACACTTCTGTTCACTGGACCCAGATCTTCCTAACTGCACAGGCTAATGAGAATTTAGTAGACTGGCTGCTGTGATTTGAATATGTTTGCTTGTCCCCACCAAAATACATGTTGAACTTTGATCTTCAAGGTGAGGTGTTTGGAGGCGACGCCTGGTGGGAGGTGTTGAGTCACAGATGCTTTGGTGCTATTCTTTTTTTGTTGTTTTTCTGAGACGGAGTTTCGCTCTTGTTACCCAGGCTGGAGTGCAATGGCATGATCTCGGCTCACCGCAACCTCCGCCTCCTGGATTCAGGCAATTCTCCTGCTTCAGACTCCCGAGTAGCTGGGATTACAGGCACGCGCCACCATGTCCAGCTAATTTTTGTATTTTTAGTAGAGACGGGGTTTCACCATGTTGACCAGGATGGTCTCAATCTCTTGACCTCGTGATCCACCCTCCTCGGCCTCCCACAGTGCTGGGATTACAGGCGTGAGCACCGCCAGTGCTATTCTTACAGCTGCCAGTGAGTTCTCGCTCTGGGGAGGTGGGATTAGTTCTCTCAGGAATGCACTGGTTCATTCAAGAGTGGGTTGTTATGAAAGCAGGATGCCCCTTGGTTTTTCCCTCTTCCCTTTTGACCTTCTCTTCTGTGTTCTAATATAGGATGTACCCTCACCAGAAGATGAACAGATGCCAACATGCAGAATTGCAAACTATATAAACATCTTTTCTCTACAAATTATCCAGTCTCAGGCATTCTATTACAGCAACACAAAAAAGGTGTTAACACTCTGGCCATCTATTTCTTTCCAAGAACCATCCTGATCATCAGGCAACTTGAGGGGTCTCTCTCAGTCAGTCTATTCTGATTACTGCTTTGGTTCCACTGTACATTGTGGTGACCACACCTACCTTGTCTTTGACAATGAAGTGTATTTTTTTTCCCATTTTATAACTTTTTTATTCATCCATTCCACAAATATTTATTTAAGACCCACTACGTGCAGACAATGCAGGCAACAACAAGTTATCAGTGCCCCTTAATTTCTCAAAGGAGAAATAAAATCTTCTATTACTTTAAAATAATCAGATTTTTTTTTTTTGAGACAGAGTCTTGCTCTGTTTCCCAGGCTAGAGTGCATGCCACTCAGTGCCTTATTGCATTTAGGGATCTTAGTTTGCTGGTAGTGGTTCCCACTGTCATTTCTGACCTACAGAGAAGAATGACTACAGAGTAACTACAGAAATCTTAAGGATGCTAGGGTTCCCCTCACAAATTCATTTCTCACAGCTGTGGTGAAAGGTCTGTCTCTGGATTCCCTGATCATTGGTGGGAAGGCCTTACATGGGAAATCCACTCTGTCTGCCAATACCTCTAGGTCTTTGAGAATCTTTCTCCACACCATATACCAAGACACCCTGGCATTTCAACTTCACCTAGTGTAGACTACCTGATGTTTTTCCTTGCGCATTTTGTTTGGAATTACTTTGTTATTGTATTACTTTTCCTTATTTTCCATCTGTGAAATTAAATGATACATTGAATTCTTTCATTTCTTTTTTTTTTTTTGAGACGGAGTTTCACTCTTGTTACCCAGGCTGGAGTGCAATGGCGCGATCTCGGCTCACCGCAACCTCCACCTCCTGGGTTCAGGCAATTCTCCTGCCTCAGCCTCCCGAGTAGCTGGGATTACAGGCACGCGCCACTGTGCCCAGCTAATTTTTTGTATTTTTAGTAGAGACGGGGTTTCACCATGTTGACCAGGATGGTCTCGATCTCTTGACCTCGTGATCCACCCGCCTCGGCCTCCCAAAGTGCTGGGATTACAGGCATGAGCCACCACGCCAGCCTGGAGAATATGCTTTGTCAGAACACATAGAATAGTCACGAGAAATTATCATATAATATCACAAAGATATATCTGTACGTTCCATTAAGTACAAACATTATAAACAACACATTCTAGTAACAATGCAATGAAAACCCCGTCTGTACTAAAAATACAAAAATTAGTCGGGTGTGGTAGCACACGACTGTAGTCCCAGCTACTTGGGAGGCTGAAGCAGGAGAATTGCTTGAACCCAGGAGGTGGAGGTCCCAGTGAGCTGAAATCACACCACTGCACTCCAACCTGGGAGGCAGAGTGAGACTGTCTCTCAAAAAAATATATATTCTCTAAGGAATTAATGTTTTTATTTAAGATTTTCCTTATTGATTTTATGATGTTTAAGTCTTCTTTATCCTTAGTTATTTTTTCCACTTGATCTGTGTTGTATTGAGAGTAGTGATTGAAAGTTCCTAATAACGGGAGCATTCCTAACTATTCCTTAGTGCCTCTGTGGTTTCTAGTCATGGTGATTTTTGTATCTTCACTGTGAATTGGGTTTTAGCATTAAAAGCTTTCTTTTTTGTCATGCTTAATATTTTGTGGCCTGAATACTACTTACGTAAGGATTGCTATCCCTTGTTTCTTTAATTTTTTCATTTGCCTAGTATGCCTTTGTGTGTGTGTATGTGTGTGTGTGTGTGTGTGTGTGTATATATATATATATATATATATATATATATACACATAATTTTGGGGACAGCCTCATTCTAGTCACCCAGGATGGAGTGCAGTGGTATGATCTCAGTTCATTGCAACCTCTACCTGGTTCAAGCGATTCTCCTGCCTCAGCCTCCTGAGGAGCTGGGATTACAGGCACCTGCCACCACAGCTGGCTAATTTTTATATATTTAGGTAGAAATGGGGTTTCACCATGTTGGCCAGGCTGGTCTCGAACTCCTGATCTCAGGTTATCTGCCCAACTTAGCCTCCCAAAGTGCAAGGATTACAGGCATGAGCCACTGTGCCCAGCCTCGTGCATAAATTTTTAACCTTTTGTAATCACTTTGTTTTAGGTATGTCTCTTATATTCTGCAAATATTTGGGCTGTGTTTTGACATCTTTTTTGGTAGTTAAGCCATTCATATTGATAACTATGACTGTTGATAGATTTGGTCTCAACTGTTTCACAATATTTTATGACTATGCTTATTATAATTGCTGCATTTCTTTTTCTACAAGTCCTGTATTAATTGCGCCTATATTTAAAAAAAATTAATTAACTTATTCTACTTCCTTCTTTCCCTTTCTCTTCTCCTCCATGTTGTTTTTTGAAAGGTCTGATAGGTTGGGCATGGAGGCTTACGCCTGTAAATCCCAGCACTTTGGGAGGCCGAGGCATGCAGATCACCTGAGGTCAGGAGTTTGAGACCAGCCTGGCCAACATGGTGAAACCATGTATCTACTAAAAATACAAACATTAGCAGGGTGTGATGGTGCATGCCTGTGGTTCCAGCTACTCTGAAGGCTGAGGCAGGAGAATTGCTTGAACCTGGGAGGCAGAGTTTGCAGTGAGCCGACATTGGGCCACTGCACTCCAGCCTGGATGACAGAGCTAGAGTCCATCTTAAAAAAAAAAAAAAAGAAAAGAAAAAGAGAAAAGAAGGTCTGATAACAGTTTAATTCTTTTGTTCTTGTCATTTATTTATGTGATCTTTTCCCTTGAAGATCAGGAAGAGTTTATCTTTAAATATCCTATTTTACTTCATGTGCTCTTCACTACACAATTTTAAATTACTCTTCACCGTTTAAAAATCCTAATATAGGCATAGTTACATTGATACATTTGTTTTTAGCCATAACAAGTTTGATGTGCATTCTTATCAATATTGTTGGGTCCAAAATCTTTAAAGGCTAATGATTTTATGAGCTTATGACTTAAAGTTTACTGTTTCAGGAGAATTTTTCCAAATGCTCAATTGACTCAAGTTTATTTCAGCATAAATTTCTTGTGACATACTTTTTTTTTTTTGAGACGGAGTTTCGCTCTTGTTACCCAGGCTGGAGTGCAATGGCATGATCTCGGCTCACCGCAACCTCCGCCTCCTGGGTTCAGGCAATTCTCCTGCCTCAGCCTCCCGAGTAGCTGGGATTACAGGCACGCGCCACCATGCCCAGCTAATTTTTTGTATTTTTAGTAGAGACGGGGTTTCACCATGTTGACCAGGATGGTCTCGATTTCTTGACCTCGTGATCCACCCGCCTCGGCCTCCCAAAGTGGTGGGATTACAGGCGTGAGCCACCGCGCCCGGCCGTGACACACTTTTGAATATTAATTCTTATCAGTTGAGTCCGTTGTTATTTTTCCCGGGACTCCAACTTTGTGAAGCGCATTTGCTTAACTTCGATTTCTACAACTTTTCTGTGACCTCCTTTTTCCTTATGTTATTTTCATTCTCCAGATTGTTTTTCTACCTTTCTTCAAGGTCAGGCATTATATTTTCATTTGAGTCTATTCTCTTTTTTGATCTTATGGTTCCGTTTTTCTTTTGGAAATAACTTTTTCTTTCATTTCTATTCTGGTTTTAATTAACTATATTTTCATTTGCTTATGTTTTTGCCTGCTTTGGTTCTTATTTTTCAGATATCTGACTCAATTGGCTTTTCATATCCACAAATGCTTATTTGAATTAATTTTATTCTATTTGCAGTGTCGGCTTAGAATTTTATTCTGATTCACAGTTATTTTATTTGGGGAGATTTGAATTATTCAAAGTATATTGGATTTGATTTTTCTTTTTATAGTAACCTCTATAACACACAGAGTTTTCTTCTTTTCATGTCTGTGGATTTTTTTTGTGAGTTTCAAGATTCCCAGTGCAATGGCACCCGCTTCTGTTAGTATAGCAAATTACAGCTCTATAGCAAATTTGTTCTTTATGAGAGGTTTATGTCCTGAAGTTGGTTTTCTTTAGTCTCTCAGTCTAAAATGTCCCTTCCTCCCCCACTCCTTTTTTTGAGATGGAGTCTCGCTCTGTCCCATTTTTTTGCAGGAGAATTAAATCATTTATTAATTACACATGATAATGTATGATACGCAAGCCTTATTCTCATCTATAATTGTATCTGATACCATTATTTAATTTATATATAGTGCATACAATGTGCCAACGACTATTTCTATAACCTATAATTCCATGATTTTGCTTGGATAATCCGTTTTAATGGTGAACTTCAGGTCACAACAATAACTATCAGTTCAACTATACCAAGGTTCTGAAGACAATGGCATCTCCACCCAAGCAGGTTATAAATAAATTTCAGATAGAACCTGGCAACACCCTGGAGGAATTCTAACTTCACACTGTTGGGGAAATTTACCAAGATGGCTTCAGAGTAAACCAGCTTTACACAGCACATATTCTAAAAAAGATACATTTATTCAGGGTCATGATCAGACTATTACATTGAGCAATCAACAACATGGGTGCCCCAAAAAAATCTACATTAAAACCCTTTGTTGGAATGTTTTACACTTTCCACAGAATAGAAACTAAAATAATTAGTTGCAAATACAGTCTTAGAGTTTTTTGCTCATACACACAAATATTTGTCTAAAACATGTCTTAACATGGACAGCTTAACCTCAGCTTAAAAAGCCTGAGTCAAAAGGTGAAAGTGACAGAAGACTCTGGGAGGGAACGGTGCAAAAATAAGTGCAAAATACCTTTGAAGGCAGGTAAGTGGGGAAACACGGGCTTAGTAAATTTTTTGCGGGTTTTCAAGATTCTCAGTACAATGGCGCCCTCTTCTGTCTGTATAGCAAATTACACCTCTATAGCAAATTTGTTCTTTATGAGAGGTTTATGTCCTCTAGCTGGTTTTCTTTAGTCTCTCAGTCTAAAATGTCCCTTCAGGGAGGCTAATGGGCTCCGTGGATTCAAATATTCACTTCATTCCTGAAACCCAGACTGGCTGCTGTGAGTTGGTCTGGTGCTTCGGTCACTCGTGGCTTCTTTCTTCTCCGCCAGCTGTCTGCTCTTTTTTTTTTTTTGAGACGGAGTTTCGCTCCTGTTACCCAGTCTGGAGTGCAATGGCGCGATCTCGGCTCACCGCAACCTCCGCCTCCTGGGTTCAGGCGATCCTCCCGCCTCAGCCTCCTGAGTAGCTGGGATTACAGGCACACGCCACCGTGCCCAGCTAATTTTTTAGTACAGGTGGCAGGTGCCCGTAATAAAAATGTAGAGACGGGGTTTCACCATTTTGACCAGGATGGTCTCGATCTCTTGACTTCGTGATCCATCTGCCTCGGCCTCCCAAAGTGCTGGGATTACAGGCGTGAGCCACCGCGCTCTCCTCGGTCTTCTCTTATACATCCTCTGGAGGAGGAGGCCTTGACCCAATCACACGTGAGTTGATTTTTTTTTTTCTTCTGAAATCCTTTCTTAATTACTCAGAGTTAGCTGAACTGTGCTACTTTTTAGGAAAGGGAAAATGGATTCGCATTTGATAAGCACCTAATGTTAGGTGATTTTAGACACTATCAATTCCTCTATTTCCATCTTGGGGAACTGTAAAAAGTAATTGATCGCTATTTCTGTTTTGAAAGTGAGGCAAAACTTAGAGATATTAAGTGTTCATGGTCACAAGATGTTAATTTGTAATTTGTAAGTAATTTGTGGGAAAATATTTTGAGGATATTTAAATTTCTTGTTACCAAATCTTTAACGGCTACCTGCAGCATTCATTGATGATTCCTACATAAGCTGGTTATTTCAATGAAGACTGGAAAATGGTGACTTTTAAAGTACGATTCTTTCTACATTTGTAATCACTTTTCTATGAGTAAGAACTTTCCCTTCTACTTCATTTATTTATTTTTTATATCAGCAGGAACTCATCCATTTTTATTTTATTCAATAGGTTATAACATATTATTGATTTTAATGTTGAAATTATTCAGATTTCTTAGTCCATTCAAATTGGCTTCTGTATCCTTTTGACATATGACTAACATTTATTTTTATTGTTTATATATTTTTAGCACAACGAGATATTTTATGCTTATTTTGTCTTTACCTGTTCCAGCCCTGGAACCAGCCATTTCGCTAAGGACCTTTGGTTCCTTTTTGTGGTGAATGGAATTGTTGAAACCAAATCTGGGTGCCAGGTGGACACATCGCTACTGGAGTATCATTGCTTATAGACTGTCCCAGGGGAAAAAGCTGTACAAACATGCACACACACATACATATGTATACACACATATCTACAACTGTCTGTGAAAACATTAATTCACACTGAGACTAGTCTAGTTCCATCATACACACACACATATGTATACACACATATCTACAACTGTCTGTGAAAACATTAATTCACACTGAGACTTGTCTAGTTCCATCATACACACACACATATGTATACACACATATCTACAACTGTCTGTGA
>CM052653.1:143194563-143205811 GCA_028533165.1 Leontopithecus rosalia
CCGCTGTCCTAGCTCATGGTTCTGATGTCCTGAGGGACAATGTGTTCTGTGCCACTGTCCTAGCTCATGGTTCTGAGGTCCTCCTGAGGGACAATGTGTTCTGTCCCACTGTCCTAGCTCATGGTTCTGAGGTCCTGAGGGACAATGTGATCTGTGCCGCTGTCCTAGCTCATGGTTCTGAGGTCCTGAGGGAGAATGTGATCTGTGCCACTGTCCTAGCTCATGGTTCTGAGGTCCCGAGGGACAATGTGATCTGTGCCGCTGTCCTAGCTCATGGTTGTTTGCTGATGGTGCCATTCTTTGGGTTTTAGACACATGACTCCAGCCTTTGCCTTTATCTTCACGTGACTTTTTTTTTGGTGTGCATGGCTGTCTCTGTGTCCAGTTTTCTCCTTCTTACTCACTCTCCTTCTCCACTCACACTGCCTTAGGGCCCTCCCTGATCACTTCATCTTAACTTGACCATCTATCTGCAAAGACCTTGTTTCCAGACAAGGTCACATTTACAGGTACTGGGTGTTACGACTTCAGTATCCTTTTGGAAGACACAGTCTACCCATGACAAGTATGTACAACACCTTATTCAACCATTCTATAGAAAAGAATTTAGGTTATTTTCAATATTTTGAAATTCTAAAGAGCACTACAATGAGTAGTGTTGTGCCCATCTATTTTCATATTATTTGATCTTTGCCTTTCTGCTTCTGTATCTTTCAGAAGTGTGACGTTTTCATCATATAGTTTTTGATGATTCATTTCTAATTCACCTTTTTCCTAAATTATTTTTTGCTACTGTAATAGGATTTTCTGTTGTGTAATTTTCTCTAACTTATTAATTATATGTTTGAAAACTATTGATTTCTGTTGGTTAGCTTTACATCATTTTACCTTACTGAACTTATTGTTTGAGCAAGTTTGATCTTTTTATTGTTAGGGCTTCTGGATATGCTGTCACATCACTTGCAAAAAGTGGTTGCTTTACACTGTATTTTTCAATTCATATATGCCTCAAATTGAGTTCTCCAGGTTTGTTATTTCCATGTTGATCTCGTATGCTTGTATTGCTGAAATCACTTATTAGTTGAAGGAATTATTATTATTATTATTATTATTTTGAGACAGAGTTTCGCTCGTTACCCAGGCTGGAGTGCAATGGCGTGATCTCGGCTCACCTCAACCTCTGCCTCCTGGGTTCAAGCCATTCTCCTGCCTCAGCCTCCCGTGTAGCTGGGATTACAGGCACGCGCCACCATGCCCAGCTAATTTTTGTATTTTTAGTAGAGTTGGGGTTTCACCATGTTGACTAGGATGGTCTCGATCTCTTGACCTCGTGATCCACCCGCCTCGGCCTCCCCTCTTGCCCCCACAGTTCTTTATATTATTTCCAAATAGGGATAGTTTTATAGATTATCTTCCTTTACAACTTATGTATATTTTTTCTTGACCTACCATGCTTGCTATAAATTCTAGCACCATATTAAATAACAGTGGTAATTTAACACTTTTTCTCTTTTAACTCTTTTCCTTAACATTCTTTCTTTAAAGATGTTACCTGTAGGTTTAGGGTAGATGCTTTTTATCAAGTTGTGGAAGTTCTGCACTGTTCGTAATACTCTAAGTGATTCTTATGAATAAGCACTGAGTTTTATCAAATGTTTTTGTACATCTTTGAGCATGATTATGTAATTTTTCTTCTTTGACATGTTTCTATGGTAGATTACATTGATTTTTAAAATACTGAACCAGCTTTGAGTGTATGGAAGGAATCCCCCTTGGTCATGCCATTAGATTCTTTTATATAATGTTGAACTATTTATATTTGCTTGCATTTTGCTGAGAGATTTTACATCTAAATATAGAGAGACACTGGTCTGTAGTTTTGTGGGTTTTTTTCATCTTTGTTGAATTTTGGTATTAAGGTTACTGGCTTCATTAAATACATGGGAAGTACTATTTATTTATTCCACTATTTCCAGAAAGACACTGTGTAGAACTGGCATTAGTTCTTCTTTAAGCATTTGGTACAGTTAGGCAGCAATCTGTCTGTGGCTGGAGGTTTCCTTTTGGGAATTTTTAAATTATAAATTTCATCTGCTTTTTAATTTTTATTTTGCGAGATGAAATCTCACTCTGCCACCCAGGCTGGAGTGCAGTGGTGCAATCTCGGCTTACTGCAACCTCTACCTCCCAGGCTCAAGTGATTCTCCTACCTCAGCCTCCGGAGTAGCTGGAATTACAGGCACCTGCCACCATGTCTGGCCAATTTTTATATTTTTAGTAGAGACAAGGTTTTGTCATCTTGTCCAGGCTGATCTTTAACTCCTGACCTCAGGTGATCTGCCCACCTTGGCCTCCCAAAGTGCTGGGATTACAGATGCAATTATTTCATGTTTTTATCCTAAAATTTTTATTTGACTTTTCTTTTTTCTTTTTTTTTTTATTGAGATGGAGTTTCGCTCTTGTTACCCAGGCTGGAGTGCAATGGCACGATCTCGGCTCACCGCAACCTCCGCCTCCTGGGATCAGGCAATTCTCCTGCCTCAGCCTCCTGAGTAGCTGGGATTACAGGCACGCGCCACCATGCCCAGCTAATTTTTTGTATTTTTAGTAGAGACGGGGTTTCACCATGTTGATCAGGATGGTCTCGATCTCTTGACCTCGTGATCCACCGGCCTCGGCCTCCCAAAGTGCTGGGATTACAGGAGTGAGCCACGGTGCCTGGCTTGACTTTTCTTTACGTCTTCTATTTTACTTCTGTTTTTCTACCTTTTCTTTTGATTCAAGCATTTATGTAATTGCTCACTGGAGACTTTTAATGGGATCTGCTTTAAAATTATCTTGTTAGAGAGCTCTCTGGGTGGTGGCATGAGCAGGCACATCTACTTCCCCGCCCCTTCCTTCACTGAAGGTGGTGACAATGGAGCCGCATTTTTTTGTCCTGCGGTGATTTCCTAAAGTTGAGTGGTTACTGTCTAAAAGTTTTCTGGCTTATTAGGCTGATCTTTAATGGCGCTATTTTTTCCCCCTCTATTCTCATTACTGTTTCTGGGCTGATGCTTCTTCAGCTCCAACTATAGCATAGATGAGACTACAAGACCACCCAAGCCCCAGGGGCCCTGGCCAGCCTGCCTTTTCTCCGCCTTTCATATTCATCTTATGTATTGCTGTTATTTCTATGCATAATAATAATGACACAATGTATATCGTCACATCTCACTTCTTAAAAGTAACATTGGTTAAAACTTCCTGAAAGGCAGTTTAGCCACATGTACTAAAACTTTCAATAATACCCTTTTAGCCACTCTTCTGACGGGACCCTTGTCTGGTAGGTATCATAGAGGTCAGCAATGAGTCACGAACAGTTCTGTTCCCTTGGCATTGTAAATAATTGATTTCAATATCATGGCATTGCTTGTGTAAATTATGGAATATCTAAATACTGAAAAACTATGTTACTAGAAATATGATATTCACCGAATTTTTGAGGGCATTATGTAAAGAAAGTGAGCTATGAAATTTTACCTACATTTCGACTTAACAATAGAGGGAAATATTTAAATCAAATAACGCTTATTACACATCGACTCTCCTCCCACCTTTAAATGCAGTTATTATGATATGCTATTAAGTGGAATTTTTCTCCTTATTTTCACCCAGGCATTTCCTAAGGCTTGCTCTTTCTGTCCCTCCTTCCTACTGCAGTCTACCGACATCCCTGTGTATTCTGGATCTTTTGTCCCATTTGTTCAACAAACATTTACTGGGCACCATGCAGGAAAGAACCCAAAGGGAGCACTCCAAGATGTGGAGGGTCGGGGTTGCTGGGGTTGGAGCTGCAAGTGATTTTCCTTTCCTTCTTCCTTTATTCTCTTTCATTTCTTCTAAACTTTCCACAATGGGCATGTTTTCATTTAAAAATCTAACAGAGCCGGGCACAGTGGCTCATGCCTGTAATCCCAGCACTTTGGGAGGCCGAAGTGGGTGGATCACGAGGTCAAGAGATCGAGACCATCCTGGTCAACATGGTGAAACCCTGTCTCTACTAAAAGTACAAAAAATTAGCTGGGCACGGTGGCGCGTGCCTGTAATCCCAGCTACTCAGGAGGCTGAGGCAGGAGAACTGCCTGAACCCAGGAGGCGGAGGTTGCGGTGAGCTGAGATCGCGCCATTGCACTCCAGCCTGGGTAACAAGAGTGAAACTCCGTCTCAAAAAAAAAAAAATCTAACAGAAAGAAACACTCTGTGTGAAACATACTGTTACCATGTATATTTCCATAATTCCATCCTGATTAAACTTCTTTTTGCTTGTCAACCATTATTTTAGTTTCTAAAGACTGTCCTTCTACTGAAATTACTTATTCAGAGGCAACCATTAGATTTCTTCTGGATTTATGGTAGCCTTTTTCAGTGTTCTTCATCTTCAGTCTTTCTGCCATACTTTGCCATTTTGATTTTTGACTTTGGGTGTAATAAAAATGTATTGTAGAAATTTTAGAAAATATAAATAAGCAAAGAATAAAACTTGAAATCAGTGATCTCATGTTTTGGAAAGAGATAGCTCATGGGCATATGCTATGTTGTATTTATTACCTAATATCTAGAATAATCATGAGTTATTAAATAAAATAACTTATCAGCATTTAATTTCATAGACTTACCACTGCTGATTAAATTAGGTACCTGGATTGAACATTCAGGTTATTGCCAATTTCTTCCTATTATAAATGATATAGATTTAAACATCCTTGTAACTGTCTTGTATATTTGTTTCATCAGAGCTTAGTATAAAATTTCTTAGAAAATGAACTTTTTGCAGCAAAGATCATGAATAACAAAAATTAAAACTTTTATTAAACTTTTGTTGATTTTTTTTTCCAGAAGAGCAATACTAGTTTTAGTCTGTTTACCTATCCATCAGTAATTCCTGCCTGCTACCTGTAACACATGTTCATGATTTTTCATTATATTTTTATTACTGCTGAATTTTTACGTTTCAATGCAGTTACTGACTCTGTACTTTTTATATTTTAAAAATTGTCTGTTCGGCCGGGCGCGGTGGCTCAAGCCTGTAATCCCAGCACTTTGGGAGGCGGAGGCGGGTGGATCATGAGGTCAAGAGATCGAGACCATCCTGGTCAACATGGTGAAACCCCGTCTCTACTAAACATACAAAAAATTAGCTGGGCATGGTGGTGCGTGCCTGTAGTCCCAGCTACTCAGGAGGCTGAGGCAGGAGAATTGCTTGAACCCAGGAGGCGGAGGTTGCGGTGAACCCAGATTGCGCCATTGCACTCCAGCCTGGGTAACAAGAGTGAAACTCCATCTCATAAAAAAAAATTGTCTGTTCTTCTCATTAGCACATTTTTTCCTTATTAATATGAAAATATGTTTTCAGGATACAGTTCTACACTAAACAGTACTAACCACATATGGTTCTTGAGGCAACAGAAAGAAACATGGCCAGTTCTCACTGGGATATGCTATGAGTATAAACTACAACCCAGCCATGTAGACTTAGTAAGAAGAGAAGGACTGAAAGGTATCTCAATACTTGTTATGCTGAATCCCTGTTTCAATGATGATATTTGGGATGGAATAAAATATAATCTTCAATTAATTTCACCTGTTTCTTCTTACCCTTTTTAATATGGCTGTCAGACAACTTAAAACTAAATGTGTGCATCACAGCACTTGTGGCTGTCATTGTAATTTTCTTGGAAAGCACTGATACCAATGGTTGATTCCTGTACATTTTAACTACTTTTGTCTTTTAGCTCTTTTATGAGTTCATTATGAGTATAAAAATAAAACATGATTGATTAAAATATTCAAACCATACAGAAATTTCAAAAATACAAATCTGCTCTAAAAAAAAATCTTTCTTCCCTCTGAAGTCCCAGTGATAGCCAGTGTCATGTCATTTATTACAGAATCTGGGATATGTTTTGCTTATCGTAAGGTGTATGTGTGAAGCCACATTATCCCTAATTGTCTACCCTCAGCCTGCAGTTACTAGAGAACTAAGAACCCAGCTCTGTCTTCTGAATTACTCCTGCCCTCCACCTTAGGTATATAGGCCACTTAGCACCATGAGGATTTCCAAATTTTGAAAAGCAATTGCCTTATATTTTTTAGAAGAAAGGGAGTATATTAAAATAGATAAAAATTTTTTCTAATACAATAGTGAAATGCTACTTATTTTTGTGGTGTAGAAGACCAAGTTGAGTCTTCTACTCATCTGGGGCTTTGCTGATGCTAACCACTGCCATTTGCTGTTAAAAATGAAACTTCTGTCTTTCCAAGAATTTGTCCTAGGGCCTAGCTAACTGCTAAGTCAATTGAGATGGTATTGCATTGGTGGTGACTATACTTGTGCATTGGCAGTTGAGATGGTATTGCATTGGTGGTGACTATATCTTGTGCTTTGGTTTGTATATTTACTTTATTCCACAGGGATCTGTTGCTCACTGTGGTTAATTTAAATTCCAAGCTTTAATTTTGAAACTTAAACAATACACATTGACGTGTGCTTGTAAAGACAGAAGTCTGCTATTGATCAGAATCACATAGACTGTGTCATAGAAAAGGAAGCACCTACTATTGATTGCTTGATTACTGTGGAGAAGACCTTACTAAGTGAGTGAAACAGCTAAGGGATGGGTTTAGGATGTACATTTGCCTGTATTGCACAGGAGAAATCCCAGGTTTCGTGTGGACGATGGGAATTTGGATTGAGCTGAAAAGGGTCACTCTAGGCAAAGTTCCCCTAATATTCTTCATATTTTTCTCATTGTATCCTTCACAACTTGTCTCAGTTATTAGCTGAATCTATCTTTTTCATCCTAATTTGAGATCCCACCTTTATCAAGTGCTGTATTTCCATTAATTTGTTCAATAAATGTGTAGTGAGTCTTGCACTTGGCGATACAACAGTGAAGAAGACCTAAAAAGTGCTTTCCTTCATAGAGCTTACATTTGATCTGGGGTAAAGGGGTGCGAGAAGATGGAGGAGACAAACAGTACATAGAACATTAGGTGATGATGACTGCTTTGGTTAAAATGAAACAGGATATTGTGAGAAAGTGACTATAGTGAGTGACTACTTAAGACTGGGAGGTAAGGGAGGGCTTTTTCAGATGGTATCATTTAAGTTGAAGCTTGAATGACAGGAGCTGGCCTTTCAAAAACCTGGCATAAGAATGTTTCAGATTCTAAGGCAAGAGCAAGCTTGGAGGGAGTAGTATTAGAGTGCTAAGAAGTGAGATTTAAGAGATAGAGAAGGATTAGATCTCATAGAGCTATGGGAAAGCAGGTGAGGATTTGAAATAGGAGGGAGACATCTGGGTTATGGGGAAGGAAGAAGATCCTCAGAAGACCTTTTGGGGTAGTCTAAGTGAAAGATGATGAGGGCCAGGGCAACAGTAGTAGAAGTGAAGACAAAGATTAAACAGATTTAAGATAAAACAGGGCAGGATTTGATAAAGTTGATAGGAATCTTCAATTATTAAATGTAGGAGGTAAGCTAAGAAAGGGATATAATATTTCTAAGGTTTTGGTTTGAGTAACTGTGGGGATAGTAGTGAAATTTACAGAAATGGGGAAGAACATAAAAACATGTTTTTGGGAGTTGCAAATCAAGAATTCTGTTTTGCACATGTTAAGTTTGAGATGTTCATTGTACATCCATATGAATGGGTCAGAGAAACAGTTGGGTGAAAAGCCAGAATTTCTCTCCTCCTTGAAGGGACCACAACTCCTCACCAGCAAGGGAATAAAACTGGATGGAGAATTAGTTTGACGAATTGACAGAAGCAGGCTTCAGAAGGTGGGTAACAACAAGCTTCTCTGGGCTACAGGAACATGTTCTAACCCAATGCAAAGAAAATAAGAACTTTAAAACAAGGTTAGATGAAATGCTAACTAGAATAACCAGCTTAGAGAAGAACACAGACGACCGATGGAGCTGAAAAACACAGTACGAGAACTTTGCGAAGCATACACAAGTTTCAATACCCGAATTGATCAAGCAGAAAAAAGAATATCAGAGATTGAAGATCACCTCAACAAAATAAAATGAGAAGCAAGATTAGAGAAAAAAGAGTGAAAAGAAACGAACAAATCCTCCAAGAAATGTGGGATTATGTGAAAAGACCTAATCTGTGTTTGATCAATGTACCTGAATGTGATGGGGAGAATGAATGCAAGCTGAAAAACACTCTTCATGATATTATCCAGGAGAACTTCCCCAACTTAGCAAGGCAGGCCAACATTCAAATCCAGGAAATAGAGAGAACACCACAAAGATATTCCTCAAGAAGAGCAACTCCAAGGCACATAATTGTCAGATTCACCAGGGTTGAAATGAAGGAGAAAATGCTAAGGGAAGCCATAAAGAAAGGTTGGGTTACCCACAAAGGGAAGCCCATCAGACTCACAGCAGATCTCTTTGCAGAAACCCTACAAGCCAGAAGAATGAGGGCCAATATTCAACAACACCCTTAAAGAAAATAAATTTCAACCCCAAATTTCATATCCAGCCAAACTAAGCTTCATAAGTGGAGAAATAAAATCCTTTGCAGCCAAGCAATTTCTGAGATATTTCATCACCACCACACCTGCTGTAAAAGAGCTCCTGAAGGAAGCATTAAACTTGGAAGGCAACAACCAGTACCAGTCACTGCAGAAATGTACCAAATGGTAAAGACCATCAACACAATGAAGATACTGTATCAACTAATGGGCAAAACAACCAGCTAGTATCAAAATGGCAGGATCAAATTCACACATAAATGTATTGACCTTGGCTGGGCGTGGTGGCTCTAGCCTGTAATCCCAGCACTTTGGGAGGCTGAGGCGGGTGGATCACAAGGTCAAGAGATCGAGACCATCCTGGTCAAAATGGTGAAACCCTGTCTCTACTAAAGATACAAAAAATTAGCTGGGCATGGTGGTGCGTGCCTGTAATCCCAGCTACTCGGGAGGCTGAGGCTGGAGAATTGCCTGAACCCAGGAGGCGGAGGTTGCGGTGAGCCGAGATTGCGCCATTGCACTCCAGCCTGCGTAACAAGAGCAAAACTCCATCTCAATTAAAAAAATGTATTGACCTTACATGTAAATGGGCTAAATGCCCCAAGCAAAAGACACCGACTGGCAAATTGGATAGAGTCAAGACCCACTGGTGTGCTGTATTCAGGAGACCAACTCATGTGCAAAGACATACATAGTATGTCAAAATAAAGGGATTAAGGAAGATTCACCAACCAAATAGAGAACAAAGAAAAGCAGGATTTGCAGTCCTAGTCTCTGATAAAATGGACTTTAAACTTACAAAGATCTAAAGAGACAAAGAAGGGCATTACATAATGGTAAAAGGATCAATGCAACAAGAAGAGCTAACTATCCTAAATATATATGGACCCAATACAGGCGCACCCTGATACATAAAGCAAGTTCTTAATGATCTACAAAGAAAAGTAGACTCCCACACAATAACAGTGGGAGACTTTAACACTCCACTGTCAGTATTAGACAGATCAACCAGACAGAAAATTAACAAGGATATCCAGGACCTGAACTCAGATCTGGACCAAGCAGACCTAATAGACATCTACACAACTCTCTACCCCAAAACCACAGAATACACATTCTTCTCAGCACCACATCACACTTACTCTAAAATTGACCACATAATTGGACGTAAATCACTCCTCAGCAAATGCAAAACAACTGACATAATAACAAACAGTCTCTCAGACCACAGTGCAATCAAAATAGAACTCAGGATTAAGAAACTCATTCAAAAACCACACAACTACATGGAAACTGAACAACCTGCTCCTGAATGACTGCTGGATAAATAATGAAACAAAGGAAGAAATAAAGATGTTCTTTAAAACCGATAAGAACAAAGAAACAATGTACCAGAATCTCTGGGACACATTTAAAGTAGTTTCTAGGGGGAAATTTATAGAACTAAATGCCCTCATGAGAAGTAAGGAAAGATCTAAAATCGACACCCTAAGGTCACAATTAAAAGATCAAGAGGAGCAAGAGCAAACAAATTCAAAAGCTAGCAGTAAACAAGAAATAACTAAGATCAAAGCACAACTGAAGGAGATAGAGAAGAAAAAAAAACCTTCAAAAAAATCAGTAAATCCAAGAGCTGATTTTTTTGAAAAGTTCAACAAAATGTATAGACTGCTGGCCAGACTAAAAAAAGAAAGAAAAATCGAATAGATGCAATAAAAAATGATAAAGGGCATATCACCACCGATTCCACAGAAGTCCAAACTACCATCAGAGATTAGTACAAACACCTTTATGCAGATAAACAAGTAAATCTAGAAGAAATGGATAAATTCCTGGACACTTACACCCTCCCAAGACTCAACCAGGTAGAAGTTGAATCCCTGAACAGAACACTAACAAGATCTGAATATGAGGCAGCAATTAATTTCCTATGAACCAAAAAAAGTCCAGGACCAGACGGGTTCACAGCCAAATTCTTCCAGAGGTACAAAGAGGAGCTGGTACCATTTCTTCTGAAACGATTTCCAACAATACAAAGAAAGGGAATCCTCCCTAACTCATTTTATGAGACCAAATTATTCTGATAACAAAACGTGGCAGAGACACAACTAAGAAAGAAAATTTCAGGCCAATAGCTATGATGAATATTGATTTGAAATTTTTTTTTGAGATGGAGTTTCGCTCCTGTTACCCGGGCTGGAGTGCAATGGCGCGACCTCGGCTCACCGCAACCCCCGCCTCCTGGGTTCAGGCAATTCTCCTGCCTCAGCCTCCTGAGTAGCTGGGATTACAGGCACACGCCACCATGTCCAGCTAATTTTTTGTATTTTGAGTAGAGACGGGGTTTCACCATGTTGACCAGGATGGTCTCGATCTCTTGACCTCGTGATCCACCCACCTCAGCCTCCCAAAGTGCTGGGATAACAGGCTTGAGCCACTGCGCCAGGCCTGATTTGAAAATTTTTAAGAAAATACTGGCAAACCAAATCCACATCAAAAACAGTATGTCAAAAAGCCTATCCATCAAGATCAAGTCATCTTCAACCCTGGGATGCAAGGCTGGTTCAACATATGCAAATCTACAAACATCATCCAACACATAAACAGAACCAAAGACAAAAACTACATGATTATCTCAATAGATGCAGAGAAGACCTTTTACAAAATTCAACAGCCCTTTATGCTAAAAACTCTCAATAAACTAGGTATTGATGGAATG
>CM052653.1:143205911-143220521 GCA_028533165.1 Leontopithecus rosalia
GGGCAAAATCTGGAAGCATTCCCTTTGAAAACTGGCACTAGACAAGGGTACCCTCTCTCACCACTCCTATTCAACATTGTATTGTAAATTCTGGCCAGAGCAGTTGGGCAAGAAAAAGAAATAAAGCGTATTCAATTAGGAAAGGAAGAAGTCAAATTGTCTCTATTTGCAGATGACATGTTAGAAGACCCCCTCGTCTCAGCCCAAAATCTCCTTACAATGATAAGCATCTTCAGCAAAGTCTCAGAATATAAAATCAGTGTGCAAAAATCACAAGCATTCCTATACACCAATAACAGACAAACAGAGAGCCAAATCATGAGCAAACTCCCATTCACAATTGCTATAAAGAGAATAAAATACCTAGGAATACAACTAACAAGGGACATGAAGGACCTCTTCAAGGAGAACTACAAACCACTGCTCAAGGAAATGAGAGAGGACACAAACAGATGGGAAAACATTCCATGCTCATGGTCAGGAAGAATCAATATCATGAAAATGGCCATACTGCCCAAAGTAATTTATAGATTCAGTGCTATCCCCATCAAGCTACCACTGACTTTCTTCACAGAACTGGAAAAAACCACCTTAAACTTCGTATGGAACCAAAAAGAGCCCACATAGCCAAGACACTCCTGAGCAAAAAGAACAGAGCTGGAGGCATCACGCTACTTGACTTCAAACTATACTCCCAGTCCACAGTAATCAAAACAGCATGGTACAAGTACCAAAACAGAGATATAAACCAATGGAACAGAACAGAGGCCTTGGAAATAATACCACACACCTACAACCATCTGATTTTTGACAAACCAGACAAAAATAAGCAATGGGGAAAGGATTCCCTGTTTAATAAATGGTGTTGGGAAAACTGGCTAGCCACATGCAGAAATCTGAAACTGGACCCCTTCCTTATGCCTTATACAAAAATTAACTCCAGATGGATTAAAGATTTAAACATAAGACCTAACACCATAAAAACCCTAGAAAAAAACCTATGCAATACCATTCAGTACATAGGCATGGGCAAGGACTTCATGACTAAAACACCAAAAGCAATGGCAACAAAAGCTAAAATATAAAAACAGGATCTAATTAAACTTAAGAGCTTCTTTACAGTAAAAGAAACACTCATTAGAGTGAACTGGCAACCAAAAGAATGGGAAACAATTTTTGCAATACCCTTTGTAGATTCTACAAAGGGTAGAATCTACAAAGAAGCTAAACAAATTTATAAGAAGAAAACAAACAACCCCATAAAAAATTGGGCAAAGAATAGAAACAGACACTAGGCAACATTCTCTTTTCAGCTTCATTATAATCTTATGGAACTACTCTTACACGTCTGGTCTGCTGTGACCAAAGCCTCATTTCGTGGCACATTGCTGCATATTTGTCACTTCTTCAAAAGCGTTCAGAATTACATACACATTTACACAGCTTCTTGCCTCTTCTAGGTGGTTGATTAGTAGTATCCAATGAAAATATATTTATATCTCTACTGCCAGATCATGTTATAGACTATCTGTGTTTTCTTTACTACTATAAATAGAGTCATTGGTGTATTTAAATCTAATCAGATTCGGAGGTCAATTCCAGAAACCCCAAAAGCAATTCAGAAAACTCATCCTTAAAATTCTGTTCCCCCAGAACCACTCGTTACAAAAATCAGTGTTCGCCACAGAAACAGAGCCAATAGGAGATAGATTGGCTAGATGGATGATTGATAGATTAGATGGATGGATGGATAGATGGATAGATAGACAGACAGACAGATAGACAGACAGACAGACAGACAGATAGATTGATAATAGATAGGTAGAGGATTGAAATCCTGTGCAGTGGGAGACCTGATGGTATAAATTCTAATCTGAGCCTGAAGGCAGAGCAAGACCCATATCCCAGCTTAAAAACCTACTGGCAGGGAATGAATTTGCTCTTGATTATCTTGTTTCTGTTCAGGACTTCTTGGATTATGTCAGACCCACTCCCATTGGAAAGCAGAATCTTCTTATGTCCAATTAAAAAGTTTAGCTTATCCACAAACATGCTCACAGACATACCCAGAATAATGTTTAACAAAATGTCACAACCCATGATTCAGTCCAGCTGACACATGAAATTGATTCTCGCATGTATTGTGACCAGTTTTGCTGGAATAATTTTGCATTAACATGTTCCTTCCCGACACGGAGAACATTTTCATATGTTTACTATTTCAATATGCACTTTTGTGATGTGTCTACTGGAAAGTCTACTTTGTAATTGATTTTAGGAGTTTTAAAAAATCCACATTTGTGAATATATATATAATAATTATTCTCTGTCACAATGTGTCTTGATTTTTACTTTCTTTTGATAAACAGTAGTTACTAATTTTAATGAAATCTAATTTACCAACATTTTGTCTTAATAATGTTTTTGTTACTTTTAAATAAATGTTTGACAAATCCCAATGTCATGAAGATATTCCTCAATGTTTTTTGCAGGGAGAGAAGTTAAAACATATATAGCTGTAATGTGTATTCCAATAACAGCACAAAGAAGAGAGAAAATGGAGTTATATTGTGGCAAAGTTGCTGTGTTTTATCAGACAGACATCATCATAAACCTACAGAAGTTTGTGATCAGTACAGATGTAGATATATTCCTAGAACAACTTCTAGGAAAATATCTTGAAAAAACTGAATTAAAAATCAACAATCGAACTAAAATAATATGCTACAAATATTTCTTAGTAAAGAAGGAGAAAAGAACAAAAATACAGGAAAATTACAGAAAACAGCAATACGGTAGATATAAATCCAATATAAATAATTACATTGTATCAAAAAGCATAAATGTCCAGATAGATATTTTAAAAAGCAAAGCTGAAGTATATGCTGTCTGCATATACTTGGTAGTTTGATGGGGATAGCACTGAATCTATAAATTACTTCGGGCAGTATGGCCGTTTTCATGATATTGATTCTTCCTAGCCATAAGCATGTAATGATTTTCCATTTGTTTGTGAGATTTTAATTAATCAAAAAATCACAAGTAAATTAAAAAATTATTTTTACTGTAATAAATATTAACACAAAATACTACAAGCTTTATGAGATACACCTAAGTAGTTTTCAGAGGGAAATTTATAGCTTTAAATGCTTATATGAGAACAATTTAAAAATCTAAAAGTCAATAAGACAAGATGCCACATTATGAAACCAAAAAATGAATAGAAAATTAACTTGAAACAAGTAAAATAAAGGAAAAGTTAAATATCAGAACAGCAATCATCAAAACAGAAAACAGAAAAACAATTAAAAACGTAAATGGAACCCAAAGCTTTTTCTTATAACACTTAACCAAACCCATAAACTTTTCACAAGACAAAGTCTTTCCTCTTTTTTCTGCAGTTATTGACATATATATATATGTATATATATATATATATATATATATAATAGTTACAGCTGTATATGTTTTAATCCCATGCCCAGAAAATCCATTGAAGAGTATCCTCATCACATTAGGATTTGTCAAACATTTATCTAAAAGTAGCAAAAATATTATCAAGACAAAATAGATAATGATACAGGGAAGACATAAATTGCCAAAATTAGAAACGGTAGAGGAGTTATCAGTGAACTGTATAGATACGCTAAGGTTTACGTGAGGTATGAACAAGACACATGAGATCAGCAAATTTCTATAACTGAAAATGAAATCGAAAGCTTGAATTGACCCATAAGATGTAAAACAAAAATAAAATCCTAATACAAAGAAAATTTCAGCAACAGTTATCTTTACTGATTATTTTCATCAAATATTTAAAGAAAAATATATTAGTCCTGCAGAGTTTTTAGGAAGTTGCAGGAGTACAGCAGCACTTCTGAGATCTTTTTTGAGGCAAGTATTACCATATATTGATAGCTGGAGAAAGAAGTCATAAGAAAGAAAGAAAGAACTGTTGTTCACATTTCTCATAAATATATGTGCAAAACAATTTAACAAAACATTATCAAACTAATTTTAAAACAATAAAAGGAAATGTACTATGACATTGTGGAATTTCAAGATTGCAAGGTTGATTTAACATCCCCAAATCAATACCTCATATTAATAGAATAAAAGGTAAACACATAATCACAATAGATGCAGATTTCTCGTTATTCGACACCTATTTTCGATAAAAACTTGAACCCAGAAAAGAAGAAAACGTATTTAAACTTACCAAGTACCAGCTCAGCCATAGAGACCCCCACCCAGGCGGTGCTAAAGGAACTGAGAGGCAGACACCCAGATAGAATAGCAAAGTGGATCTACCTGGGGAGGGGCGGGCCTTCCAAACTGAGAGCCTCAGGGGCTGACAGCATTCCAGGCTGAAGGCCCTGAGTAGATTCTGATGCACGTATTGAATTCTCTCTGAACAGGTGATTATTATTAACAGGTGTTCCGTATTTTGTCATAACACAAAAACATACCAAGTAGGCAGCTGTTGCCTGCTCACAACTGATTACGGACAGGCTAAAAAGTATTCCCCACAAGGGAGCCACAGGGGCAGGGTCAGCTACTTAAAGAACTGTTTTAACCTGTGTCTGATATTTATACATTGTTCTGCCGCTTCGGAATGCCTCAGGCAGTTTTCTACTTGGGGAAGGAGGGCGGCTAGATTTTCCTTGCCATCATTCTTCCTAGCAAGCAATATATTCTATCATACACTCAGCGTTCATCAATATTCATAAACGTAACATTTCTCAACATCTGTATTCACAAAGTTAACGTTTCTCAACAAATCTGGTAAAAGGCATCTGCCACAAACCTACAGCTAACCTCAAGCTTCATGGTGGAAGCACGAAAAGATTCCTTCTAAGATTAGAAACAAGAAAAATATGTCTCTCTTACCATTTCTTCTGATCATACAGGGGGCTTTCACCAGTTCAATAAAGGAATAAAACAGAGTCAACTTTATAGAAATTATAAAGAAAGAAATATCAAATTGTCTTTATTCACAGACAGCATTATCCCGTATACAGAAAATTAAAAGAAATTAAAAAATTAACAACGAAGTTTATCAAATTCCCAGTACAAAAAAAAAAAAGAATCATATTTAGGTTAACTAGTAAGACTCTCAAAATAAAATTCAGAAATCCCGGACGTCGCCCACATTTGTGGGGTAATTTTTTTCTTGTTGAGTTGTTTGAGTTCCTTGTAGACTGAATACTTCCCATGATGCAGGTGGTCTGTTTACCTCTTGGTTTATTTGGCTGTGCAGAAGCTTTTTAGTGGAATCAATTTCCAGTTGTCTCTTTTTGTTTTTTTTTGTTGTGCTTTTAAGGACTTGATTACAAATTCTTTGCCTAGGCCAATGTTCAGAAGAGTTTTTCCTAGGTTTTCTTCTAGATTTTTTTTTATACGGAGTCTCACTCTATCGCCCACTGCAAACTTCCCGTCCCGAATTCAAGCGATTCTCCTGCCTTAGCCTCCCAAAATGCTGGGATTACAGGTGTGATCCACCCCACCTGGCCTCTTCTAGGATTTTTTTTGCAGATTTAGGTCTTATGTTTGGGTCTTTAACCCATCTGGAGCTAAGTTTTACATGTGATGATAAGTATGGGTCTATCTTTAGCTTTCCACATGTAGCTATCTAATTTTTTCAGAACTGTTTATTTATAGGGTGTCCTTTCCCCAGGATTTTTGTTGACTTGGTCAAAGATCACTTGGTTGTAGGTACATTTTTCAAAGGAAGACTTACATGTAGCCAAAAAAAAAAAAAAAAAAGAAGAAGAAAAAATGTGCAACATCACTAATCATAAGGGAAATGCAAATTAAAACCACAATGAGATACCATCTTACACCATTGGTGGGAATGTAAATTAGTATAACCACTATGGAGAACAGTTTGGAGGTCTCAAAAAACTGGAAATAGAGCTACCCTAAGATCCAGCAATTCCACTGTTGGAAATACACCCAAAAGAGATTCAAAATCCATGTGTTTGGCTTGGCTCAAGCCCTCACCAGATCCCAGAGGAAACAAGCTGGCAAACCATATCTCAAAACAGAAAGAGAGAATTTATTCTCCTTTAAGAAGGAGTTTAGGGCCACGGCGGACAGATCACCTGAGGTCAGGAGTTTGAGAACCGTCGAGACCAAAATGGTTAAACCCGTCTCTACTAAAAACACAAAAATTAGCCAGGAATGGAAATCCAGGCTGGGTGCGGTAGCTCATGCCTGTAATCCCAGCACTTTGGGAGGCCAAGGCAGGTGGATCATAAGGTCAGGAGTTCAAGAGCAGCCTGGCCAACATAATGAAACCCTGTCTCTACAAAAAAATCAAAAAAGAAAAAAAGAATGGAAATTTGTATATCCAAGAAGTATTTGTACTCCCATGTTTGCTGCAACACTGTTCACAATAGCCAAAATTTGGAAGCAACCTAGTCCATCAATAGATGAATGAATGAAGAAAATGTGGTACATATATACAATGGAATACTATTCAGCCATAAAAAAGAAATAGACCCTGTCATTTGCAGCAGCATGGATGGAACTGGAGGTTCAACACATGGAATTGAACTCATGGAGATACAGAGTAGAAAGATGGTTATCAGAGGGTGGGAAGGGCAGTCGGGGTGGTGTGGGAGGGAAGTGGGATGGTTAATGGGTAGAAAAAATAGAAGAGGGCAGGCACGGTGGCTCATGCCTGTAATCCCAGCACTTTGGGAGGCCAAGGTGGGTGGATCACAAGGTCAAGGGATCGAGACCATTCAGGCCAACATGGTGAAACCCCTTCTCTACTAAACATACAAAAATTAGCCTGGTGTGGTGGCGCGTGCCTGTAGTTCCAGCAGCCAGATGCAAGATTCCATCCCTGAATACAATCATCAGGCAGCTTCTGGATAGGGTTTAGAATGGCTGCAGCCAGCAGTTAATGTGCCACAAGTGATGTGCCCACTGAGGCCTTTTGTTCCTTTGTGGTCACACTTGTTATCAAACCAAATAGAGGTCCCTGCCCCGGACAGTTCGGCCAAATGTCCACATGAAGTTTGCAGCAGGAAAAGAGGAGGGTGTTTATTTACAGGGCACCAAGCAAGGAAAATTCATGCAGGTCTTGCTTAAGTCCTGCCCTCTCTAATTGCTTGCAAGTGAGGGATTTTAAAGGTACGGGGTAAATTTTGGGAGAGCAGAAGTAAAAAGACAATATCATAAATTAACATATGGATGTTACACATTGGTTTGGCCTAAAAGGGTGAGATGTCTTGAAGCGGGGCTTACAGGTCACAGGTAGATTCAAAGATGTTCTGATTTGCAATTGTTAAGAAACAGATCCTTTGTTAAAAAATTTGGAGTCAGCAGAACAGAATGCTAGCTCTGGCTCGAGGGTATGATTTCCTCCAGGCCTCTCAGAAGGAAATTCAGAACAAAGAATGGTGATCACAGGTTAGTCCTCAATTCTCCCTGATTGAGGTCTATTGGTGGAAATCTGGGTTTCTGAAAAACAACTCAGGAACAAATGTTACCTTCGTTTCCATAGGAGATTCTAACTTCTTTGGATATTGTTTTAAGCTATAATTACCTTCTTGCTTATCAAGTCACTTATACACGTCTCAGAGCTACCTTGAAATACCTAAAGATTTTTCTTTATTTTCATGCTTGAAGTAACCCACAGGCCCCTTGGAGGAGTCCAGCCTCCATCTTATATACCAGGATCATTGTCTAGCAAACAGTGAGCTCAGAAAACATATTAGAATTTCTAATATCAAAGGAAGAAACATAATAAATACCCCATTTCCAATTTGTTATTGCCTTAGAAGGGGCAGCCCAGGGGTATTGTTGGGGAAGCAGTCTAAGTGTCCAAGGTGAAGTCGTCTCCAGCGCAGGAGGTGACGTCGTCTGCGATGCAGGAGGTGAAGTGTCTCCGATGCAGGAGGTGACGTCATCTGCAATGCAGGAGGTGAAGTTGTCTCCAAGGTGAAGTCGTCTCCAGCGCAGGAGGTGAAGTGTCTCCAGCGCAGGAGGTGACGTCGTCTGCGATGCAGGAGGTGAAGTGTCTCCGATGCAGGAGGTGACGTCATCTCCAGTGCTGGAGGTGAAGTCATCTCCAGTGCTGAAGTACTGGTCTGGGGCAATGTCCTCTGAAGCTAAGTCATCTCCAACAGTGAATTCCTAGGCTAGACAGACCAGTGTCATCTGGGATGTGGGACTTGGGTATCCTTCCCAAGTGGATAGCCACTAGGGTTGATGTGAATCATGTTTTTGTGCCTCTAATGGTATTATAACAAGGCTGAGCCACTTGTGGAATCTGAAGGCAATGTTGCGCCTGGGAACTTGACTTGCAAATGTTCTTGAAGTCAAGGAGCTTTGTGGGTGCGAAGCTGGGTAAGGTAATGTCTCCATTTAACATGCTGCTGTCACTGCACCAAAGTGCTGGAACTTGACTGGCACAATCAACGCTACAATGAAGAGTGTCTAAATCTGGATCTCCCAGTAGTCCAAGGTTTTTCGCAGATGGGTGATAAGAAACGTTTTACTACAAATAGGTTTTAAATCATACAACCTCATTTGCGTGTATGTTGTTAATAAGGTGTCAGTTCTTTTTTGTTGTTGTGTTTGTTTTTGAGATAGAGTCTTGCTCTGTTGCCAGGCTGGAGTGCAGTGCTGTGATCTCGGCTCACTGCAACCTCCACCTCCCAAGTTCAAGAGATTCTCCTGCCTCAGCCTCCCAAGTAGGTGGGACTACAGGCATACGCGACCACGCTCAGCTAATTTTTGTATTTTTAGTAGAGACAGGGATTCACCATGTTGGCCAGGCTGGTCTTGATCTCTTGACCTTGTGATTCACCCTCTTCGGCCTCCCAAAGTGCTGGGTAATATTTTGCCAATTCAAATCTGGAGGCTGAGGTTGGATATCCAACATTTGATTGTAGGCAGGTCCTCCAATTTAGCCACTTACTATGAATGCTTTTCCCCAGTTGTTGGTTTGTTGGGGGTAGGCAAGTGGATGAGGTTTTCGTCTGTATTACCGACACGTGATTGCTTGTGGACCACAGCATTTGCTATGTCTGTTTGAAACAATGGCTCACTTGGCGGGTGTGGACTACCAGATTGCCAACCAATGAAAGCACCCAAATCAATAGTAATAAAGCCAAATGGCAACAATTCAGCCGAGGGAACTGAAAGGCCAAAGAAAGAGGCTGACAAATCCAGGGGCTTCGAAACACTTAGTATAAACAGAAGCTATGTTTCAGGCAGCCACTAGAGGGCGAATCCCTGCACTCTCCCTCTAGAAACTGTTCTTGATGTAGCTAGCGTTTTTTGGAATATGTGCAGCTGGTTATCTCTGAGACCCTTTAGTGAAACTGGTGACGGTTGGAGAGGTTCGATAAGCATCTTTATGAAGGACTAGCTATGCTGCAAGGGGTTAGCTATGCTGCAGACATTGTTTCTTTCTTTCTTTTTTTTTTTTTTTGAGACGGAGTTTCGCTCTTGTTACCCAGGCTGGAGTGCAATGGCGCGATCTCTGCTCACCGCGACCTCCGCCTCCTGGGTTCAGGCAATTCCCCTGCCTCAGCCTCCTGAGTAGCTGGGATTACAGGCACGCGCCACCATGCCCAGCGAATTTTTTGTATCTTTAGTAGAGACGGGGTTTCACCATGTTGACCAGGATGGTCTCGATCTCTTGACCTCGTGATCCACCCGCCTCGGCCTCCCACAGCGCTGGGATTATAGGCGTGAGCCACCGCGCCCGGCCCATTGTTTCTTTAGGAGGGATTACCTATGCCGCAGACATTGTTTCATTATGAGGAATTAGTTATGCTGCAGGCATTGCTTCTTCACCTTGCTGCTGGAATACATTGGTATGCTGGAGTGAAACATTAGTCCTCCTGGCAGTTTGCTTCAAGATGGCATTACCCTTGCCATGCAACAGGCTGTTTTTCTACAATAATTTTGGAATGTGGTGTTTATTCTCTTAATATGGAATGTGATTTTAAGTTATAAGTGGAGTTTCCTATCTCCCATTCTGCCATTTCTGGGACTGGCTTTGGGGCACTAATTTTAATTTCTGAATGTAATCAGAGGACAAGTTGATGAATTATCTATGCCTTATGCAATGAATATTGAGGAAGCTTTGAGGGAGTAAGTTTAGGCTCAAGTGAGTTCCATACGAGATGAACAAATGCCTCACCTGTGAAACAATCTGATGAGCGGCAGTACCTTAGAGAGTGGCATTCTCAATCTGGGATCAGTTTGAATCTCCCTTTAAACATAGACAATGGTGAGGGGAATATTTGTTTTAAGTTGCTACAACCCAGTTCAGCCTCTTTTACTTAAGGGAGATTAAGGTCTGGGGCAAGATAGAGGTCATTTAGGAATCCATTTATTATTTTGTAATTTAGGAGTTATTCGAAGAGCACACAAGACTTCCCAATTAGTTCAGCTTCCTGGGCCCTGTTGGGAAAATACGATTTCATTGAATGCTGTTTCTAAGAGTTCACCTTGTATTTGAGAGTAAAATGTGTACTTTGGTGCTATAGACTGAGTATTTGTGTTCTTCCAAAATTCATGTGTTGGAATCCTAACCCCAAATGTGATGGTATTGGGAGGCGGGATGTTGATTAGGCCACAAGAGCAGAGTCATCACAAATGGAATTAATGTGCTTATAAAGGAGTTCCCCGAGAGCAAGCTTGTTCCTTCTACCTCATGAGGACTCAGTAATACAGCACCACCTATGAATGGAAAAATGAACCCTCACTGGACACAAACTTGCTGGCACTTTGAGCTTGGACTTCCCAGCCTTCAGAAGGTGAAAAACACATTTCTTTTGTTCATAAACTATTCAGACTGTTTTGTTTTGTTAGAGAATCCTCCCCAAACTAAAACTGAATATTGGTACCAAGAAGTTAGGGTGTCGCTGTAATAAATAATGGAAATGTGGTTGCAGCTTTGAAACTGTGTAATGACTAGAAGCTGGAATCGTTTTGAGGTGCATGCTAGCAAGCACCTATGTTTCCACGAACGGTCCTAAATGGTTAACTGCAGTGAGGGCTCAGAAGAAGAGAAGGAGAGCTGTAGAGAAACGGTCAATCTTTTTTGAGAATACCAAGATGGCCATAAACCCAATGTTCATAGAAATACGGATGATATGGACCATTTTGATGAGGTTTCAGGTGGAAATGAGAAACATCTAATTGGAAATTGGAGAAAAGACAATCCTCATTATAAAGTGACAAAAAATGGATGAACTGTCTTCATATTCTAGTGTTTGATGGAAGGTAGCATTTGTGAGAAAATAAATGGATATTTCACTCAGGAAATTTCTAAGCCAAGTGTTGGGGGGCTTGGCTTTTCTTGAATGCTTATAGTAAAATTCAAGAAGAGAGAAATGGCTAAAAAATGTTATTGTTAATCAAAAGGGAAGCAGATCTTAAAATTTTTTATTCTCAGCCTAACCACATTGAAAAAAAATAAGAAAGCTGGACAGGTGTGGTGGCTCAAACCTGTAATTCCAATACTTTGGGAGGCCAAGGTGGGAGGATCGTTTGAGGCCAGGAGTTCAAGATCAACCTGGTCAACATAGTAGCACTCTTTTCTAAAAAAAAAAAAAAAAAAAAAATTAAAATAATTTAAAAATGTAGCCAGGCATGGCATTGCACACCTGTAGTCCCAGATGCTTGGGATCCTGAGGTGGGAGGAATAGTTGAGCCTCGGGGTTTAAGACTACAGTGAGCTATGATTGCATCACTGCACTGTAGCTTGGGCATCAGTGCAAGACCCTGTGTAGAAGGAGGAGGAGGAGGAGGAGGAGGAGGAGGAGGAGGAGACAGAGTCATCCTCATTTTTTTTGTTTGTTTGATGGAGTCTTGCTCTATCACCCAGCCTGGAGAGCAGTGGCACAATATTGGCTCATGGCAACCTCTGCCTCCCAGGTTCAAGCGATTCTCCTGCCTCAGCCTCCTGAGTAGCTGGGATTACAGGTGCCTGCCACCACACCCAGCTAACTTTTTTGTTGTTTTTTTTTTTTTTTTTTAGTAGAGACGGGGTTTCATCATCTTGGCCACGCTGGTCTTGACTTCCTGGCCTCATGATCCACCCACTTCAGCCTCCCAAAGTGCTGGGATTACAGGCATGAGCCACCGTGCCCAGCCTCATCCTCCTTTTAGGGAGAGAACAAGGGCATGGTCAAGTGACCGTTTGATAAGGAGAGTGGTATGGACTGGGCATCTAACATAAGCCAGATGCTATTTCTCAAAACAGTGAAATAACCAGGAAGGAATTTTGGGGATAATGGAATCTGTCTCTCTCATTACAGGATTAGGCAAGGACCTGGAGGGAAGAGTGATTTCAGAGCTCTGCTCCGAGTTTGAGCACAATGGTCCTTGGCCACACTAGGTGTGGCCCCAGTGGGCCAAGCTGCAACACAGGCCGTGGTGGATGAACCGCGTTCGTATTCTAGTGTTCGATGGAAGGCAGAATTTGTGAGAAAATAAAACAGTTCATCCAATTTTTTTCTCCCTCCAGAGAGCATAGATGGTAAACCTTGGTAGGGTACATATGGTGCCATCTTCAAAGAAGCACAAAATGCATAATCCACGGGGGTATGGCTATTCCCACACAGACTTCGAAGAATGGAGCCAGGCAGAGCCTCAGGCTCAAGACCCAAGCAGAGGGGTACTCTAAGTTTGCCCTTCCTCCAAAATTCGTATGTTGAAATACGAATTCCCAATGTTATAGTATTAGGAGGTAGAGTCTCTGGGAGGTGACTAGGCAGAACTCTCCTGAATGGTATTAATGCCCTAATGAGAGAGACTCCAGAGAGCCAGCTCACCCTTCTATCATATAAGGACATTACGGAGAGGTGCCATCTATGCATAGTCAAATGGGCCCTCACCAGATCTCAAATCTACTAGTGCCTAAATCTTGGATTTTCCAGCCCCTGGAATGGTGGGAAGTAAATATCTATTTTTAAAGTATTCAGTCTGTACTATTTTATGACAGCCTGAATGGACTAAGATCTCTCTGTTTCTGGAGAAAGCTGGATTTAGTTAAGATCTTTTCTGCAAAGACTGTGTGTGATGATGCTTCTGAGGTAGCACACAGTAGTCTGGAAGGGCCCATCTATCCCTTTGGAGGTGAAGCCTAACTTCTCCTCCTCCTCTCTTCACCTGAGAGGTGAAGCCTCACCTCTCAGGTGAGGCTGAGAAGTTTCTGAAATAGATTCTGAACAAAACATACTACCACTTCCATAATAGGAAAATATTTCTTGGTTGCTGATTGAATAGAATCATGAATTTAAATACATAGAGTGATGGGTCCCCCATCAGGTTACTTAAGGGTGTATGTCTTGCGTGGCCCCTGAGGGCCAAGCAGGTGGTGAGCCAAAGCAATGGTTTCCAGCTGAGGAGCAAGTGTTCCTGAGAACACAAACATCCTGGAGTGTACTAGTAAAATACCAAGAAAAAAGAATATCACTGCATGCAGTGGGCAATGAGCAAAAAAATAAAAAATGGCTTAAAAGCAGCTTAGAAATATGTGGGAGGGAAGGTCTTGAGTTGCCCTGTTGCTGCCCAGGAATGCCCTGTATGTAAGTCCTAAAAAACGCATGTATTCATCAAGCTGCACTCTCCAAGTTATTATTTGGCCTCTTAGCTCCTTCCCAGGGCATGGGGACATTCTTCTAAATATTCCTGTTTTCTCTTTCAGAACAAAATAATGGGTATTGAAAATGGGCACCTTACCAAATGGAAACGCAGCATTTTAGCTGCAGTAGTCTACCACGAGGCAAACTTCATTCTTTTCAGGTCTAAGAATAGGCAAAATTTGGGCTGTTAAATGGAGAAGCAATGGGAATAATCATTCGCTTTTATATAAGATATTTTAATCCTTGAAAAGTCTGTTTTTAGTTATAGTAAATGTTATAAACTATTTTAACTGGGGGGATGTGGGGTCCTGTTTCATCAATCCAATTTGTAAACACTGAATAATTAAGTTTAATTTGTTATTCATTGTGTTGGAACATCTATGCCAACTATAAGATAATTTAGAACAATCAGTATTGTGATTGGGAAATTTAGGCAAAGATATAAAGTAAAATATACCTATCTTCTCAATTTTATATTTACTGATTCTCCTAAGATGATTAAAGATACCTTGTTTAAATCTAGTGGGATCGTCAGGTGTAACTCTAATTTGAGCCCCAGTATTAAAGCCATGAAATTTTAGCAATTGCTATATTGAAGCCAATACTAAAGTTAACTCAGGAACTATGTTGTAGAGGTACAAAAGCCAAACAGTGCCCTTTTACCTCTGTTATATACATTATTTTAGTACATTCTGGATGTCCTTTTTTTTCTAAGTGTACTATAAGGCCTACGGCAGGAGAATTTTGGATTCCCAATTGGGTTAAACTGCAAAACCTCCTTTCATCATCCTCCTCCTCATCATCAATGCACTATTTTAGGAGTCTCAGCAGTATTCCTTCCCCTTTTACAAATGCTTTTTCTTTTTCTTTTATTTATTTATTTATTTATTTTTGTTATGGGCTTCTAGCTACCTAAAGATATGGTTTTGGGCTGGGCGCCGTGGCTCACGCCTATAATCCCAGCACTTTGGGAGGCCGAGGCGGGTGG